>LUCH01003244.1:0-53916 GCA_013368495.1 Paragonimus heterotremus | reverse complement strand
TAGTCTACTGTTCTTGTTAGGAACGATTTGACCTAACACGGACACTCGGTTGCATGACTGGCAAGTTAATAATCACTCATATAAGCTAATGTTACTTTTACGATGATAAGGCAAATTGTGTTGTCTCCTGTTCTAGACGAATCTTGTTTTCTTCCGTTATTTACGACACTCTCAAGCAACCACACTAAGTAAGGATATGAACTACAAACTATTTTGTAGATTCGTACAAAGGTTTATGAGAAAATACAGCAACGTGAAACCTCCATCGATATCGGTGAAGTTTTCGGTCAAATACATCCGATAATAATTCATAAGTACCTTGGTCACGCTTATACCAGGAGCCGGCATTTATAAATGGATGTGAAGAACTCGATTCCATTTTTATATTTGCGACAGCAACTTGATGCTGACCGGGTGAAAAGATAACATTAACACTTTCCGACGTGACCGGCAGACTTGACATCAGTGAACCGAACGTAGATCTCAACAACACAACTGGCGATAATCAGTTCGACCAATCTCAGAATTCCTACTCTTGGGGTTGTCGATTAAAGCTAACATACAGTGCATATTTTTGAACTTGACAGTCGGGAAACCAGGTTGCTACTCACAAACGAACCTGGTTGGGCATTCAAATATGATAAGTTGGTCGAGCTCTATGTAAAGTCGAAGATGTGGTGGGACACACGATTGCTTTCCGAAGGGGTTAACAGAGGCTCCTCGCCGGACTTGGCAGGGATATGCACCGCTGACAAACCCTTGCATAAAGAGAATTTGAGTTCACTGCTTCTTATCGAATCAAACCTACTGAACTATCTGCGGGAATGCGACGGCTGCGGTCACGTGTGTGTTACTCAAACTTGGAATGTTAAATGGTTTATAACGATTGCACGAAAATGTCACTTCAATGTGACACTGAACCCGTGTCATATGTATTAAAAATACCACGTTTGTCTATTTTTTCTTGTACCGTCCGTGTTCACTGTTGATCCGGCTGTTCAGAGGTTTCATGAAAAGCGCAAGAACAGACAACTTCGGGCTTCCCGTTCACAAATCAAGCACAATTTATGCCTGCTACAAGTGGAGTTGGAATCCCTGTACTGTTGATGGACATGTATAACCTTTCGGGAGGCAAACATATTCATGAGAAATGACACATTTTGCGCACAGTACCTTGAAACCAAAGGCGTCCACCGCTATGACTCAGTAAACCGTCGTGCGTGCGCTGTTTACTGCTTATTGTGTAGGCAACCATTCTGACGGCTAATTAGTGATTAGAAATGTATTGAGTCAAATATGTAATAATCGATGTAGCCTCTGCGATCCTGGGCATAACAATTCGGCGTAAATTAGGGAGATTTTGTCGTGTCAGATGCACCATGCACAGGAAGAATTCAGAAGTTATCATTTAGGCGTTCGGCTAACGGTTCACGTCACGTCAACTTCAAACCAAAAATACAAACTTCCCGTTGCTTTTCGTATAACCAACGAAAATGAGGTGAGCACAGCTTCACACATACTATCCAACAAGAAATATTCTGGAGCGGTAACACCTTTACAAACGATGTTTGTGCAGTGGGAAAAACACGGAACGGTTTCCCCTTCTAGTGCCTGATGTTTCACTAGTAACTAATGCTGAATAATGGTCTACCAGAAAGCTGTTTCTATTCAAGTGAGTCCAATACACGTATTGCTGACGTTAAAACATGCGTATTTATTACAATTGGCATGCTCATCAATTGGCAGTGTCAATGTTTTACTGCGGAGGATTATTATTGCTGGATCGTTCATGAATAACGTGTCAATTATAGGTGAAAGGTCGTCTTATCAACTCGGAAAGAAGGGAAATAACCTCCCTGTCATGTCACATTTTCTCTGTAAGGAACATAGTTTGTCGCTATTGAGTAGATATGAACACGCAGTTGTTGATTTGCAGTTGTTGCCTTTCATGATACTATCACTTGGAATCGCCAGTTAGTTATCCATCAGATTACTGTTTTCATGAACATTAAACCTGAACGGAGCCACTACCGGATCATTAAGTAACATGCTTACGCTCGGTTGACGTTGGTGCGCAAGGTGTTCAACCGACAGTCAGGTGTGCACTGCCTAACGCCACAATGCAGTTACGGAGTACCACAGGAGTACACACACTAACATTAAGAACCAACGGTAGCGCGAAGAGTATAAATTAAACTTGGAATATCTTCCATGTATGAAATTGTTGTTGCCAACCCCGATGTTGGATTATTGAGATGGCTGACTGCAGTAAACTGCTTGCAGTTGCAACAAAATCGAGTCACATGGCGATGAATTGGTGAATGCTGTCCAATTGCTGCAAAAAAACAATCAGTTGATCAATGATCAGAATATTGCGGATAAGTGAGCGTGCTTTGTATCTTCCGGTCTCAGGTGTTCCAAGCATACTGGTTTCATTTTGGGGCTCAATAGCTGCTCTCTTATTGCCCCACTTAGACCGTACTAACAAGAATAGACCAAAAGTTGGAAACTTATCAAACAAATATACGCACCAATCACATTTTCTGACAATTCAACTCAACCCGCGTCGGCATCATCTCGGTATAAGAAGATAGTCATCGACCAACCGCTTCTTAGTCCATCTAATTGCTGTTTTCCGTCGACTTTGCCATCTGGGCTGGTCAACGCAACGAAGACGGATGGGTGTCGGATGGCCAAAAAGTGTTTGGAGTCATATTATATACATGAAAATATCCACCAAAGTCTTTCGCTCGCTTGCGGATTGCACATGTAAGAGGGTCGCATAATGAGCCGCTGTCAACAAGTTGCGCGATTTACAACTTTCAATAGGGGTTGACAGTGGCCGAAAACGCATTTTTAATGTGGGGTAGCGGAAGTACCAAGCGCTAAGGAAGGGAGTTTTTGGAAGTGATACAATGGTACGACCCAGTAAGTAATACCTACGTACCGTTGTGTGCAAAAAGGCTCCATGAAATATCTCATTCTAAATGAAGAAGAAGGGAAGTCAACAGTACGCATCATGGAATGAAAACAGGAACTTGTGTTAATTGATAGTTTTTGACAAAATGCGACATTTGAGATATATATGAAAGTAGAAACCCGAACGATAATCGGAAGGATGAACCGTTGAATGATAAGAAAAGTGTGACAATCAGAAAGGTGAACAGTAGAGGAAGATCGAAAGATGCTGTACATTAACAGCCATGGGCGTGTCTGTGGTCCAGTGAACGAAAATAGTTCCATTTATGCAGTGCTATGCATTATGAAAGACACCCGATTGCGCAAAATATTTTTTATAGTGTGAAGACATTCTGAGTGTCATGTCTGCAAACAGCATACGGCGGAATTATGAACTTATAGTGTGCAAGAGTTTCACGTATAACAAAGATTGGTGGAATGGATATTTACAGTAAACATTATTCAGGGGTGTTCGACGTTCAGGCAATATTCATAAGGAATATGTATCGCCCTCTAGAAAATCCGCCGCATGTTGATTGGTGAGCAGTTGGCGCAAAACTGTGAATCAGAAGAGAAACCTATGCTATCCCAACTGGATGTGCCGTTATATGTCTTCCCTGTATCCCCGGAGTATTTTGCCTCACATGAGCTTTCGTTGTAATATGTGCCACCGGTATGTTGATATGATCTTTGACCCCCAATCAAACGATGGGCTCACAACTGTCTTTCGAGCCTTTGCTACAGAACACAATGCTTTGTGGTCTAACTTTGGAGAGAAATATCCCAACGCGTTCCATTTTCAGATGTCGAATCAATTGAACATTTAGATGGTACGTCTGGTATGGCGGTATGTTCCAGATAAAAATGGATAGGTCGAGTAGCCAAATTCAGTCGTTCTGTTTTCACCAAACACAAAGTCAAATTTAATGCTTGGTAGCCGAAATGAGAAAGATCCGTGAGAACGAAGCGGAGGATGGAGAAGAGGGAGACGGTTGGAAACCTGTTAGGTGAATATGGCTATACTGATCGTCTCATCACTTTCGATAACATAGCCGAAGTTCTACATTAGGTAATGCACATGATACGAATGGAGTGGCTTTTTTGAAATTTTTTGTTCGCATATCGATAGCAGTTCGCTGAAATAATAAGATTCCTTGAGAATTGAATTCTCATCACTTTCAACTCACCAAATTAGTAGGATATTGCCATGTGAACGTTAAAAATTCCGAAATCTTCAGACGTTCTCAAGTTACCAGTCTCTTGCGATATATAGCGGGTTGACGATATTTTCAACAACCATTGTAGATTAGGTTACTCTTACCGCCAGGCGCTCATCACAGAAGGCCGAAGAACATCATGCGGAGTGGATCTGATTTAGTTCTCGCGATTAAAATATGCGCACATTGTCGCACAAATTGCCAAAACCAAACATCGCATGGATGTCCACAAAGCAGTCCGGGATTTCCAAAGTCACCAGTTAACCTTAAAATGTTTGCCAGTGCACTTGAGAGAATGCCTAGATGATTCACCCATTCTTTACACACAAACCCAAGCTATATTCTCACAAGAAGTTCGCCTATTCCTCGATACGTCCGTGTCCACTGATTAATTGTAAACACCCTAACCACACACAAACAATTGACGATAGCTTCGTGGAGTAACCTTCAGTCAGCGTCCGGTCGAAATGTTACTAAAATGAATTCAGTCTGGCGGCCGCCTCAAACCTAACTCGTTACAAATAACGCCTTGTGCTTTACAATTCGTCTTAGTTGTACCGAATTTGAAAATAACTATCACAGTTTGTTGTTCACCACATTGTTACTTCTGATTTATTCGTAGTTTTACAACTGTTTTCGATTATCTCTACTAACTTGTTATTCGAGGATACCGTTGGTATCACTGTGAACCTAGCGTTAAACTTGGTGAGTGCTATTAGCCTATCCGACCAGAGTAACTCGTTTACACTAGGCTCTGGTGGAATGTGTAGGTCGGGAAAACATTTTATTAGGTTCGTGCGTCTAAATGACCGTTGTTTGGTGAAATTATTTTGATAAAATTAAGGTTGAAATTATCCAGATGGCTCGTGATGTGATGTTTGTATTACAGTTAGATAAAGTAATAAGCAATAACTGAACTAATCGAAAATTCTGTCAGCACCATTGTTTTAAAAACAATTCATTCAGGAAAAAATGGTTTGTATGTATGGCGTGTCACCGCGAAGTGATTCAGTCGGTGTATGAACACAATGGAGGCGGACCATTAGTTCGTGTCACTTTCCTCGGCGTGGGCTAAACTGCATCGCAGAAGAAAATAAAATGGTGGGTCAGAGAAACATTTTATTCATATAACGTGGGTGAACAGTGTTGATTAATACGTTTTTGCACATTCAATTAAATGTCTAGTCGCACTGACTGTAGAGTGAAAAAACTGTTTTCCTCACTTTTGTTCACTACTGTCAACTGCCTTCTGAAGATCTACTTGTGAAATTTTGTCGTTGACACTTGTTCACAAGTGTTGGCAGATATTCTGAAACATGGACTGTCGCAGCATCACGAAGAGTTGTGTGTTAAGGTTCCGATGTTGTTACACCCACAACCAGTTACAATGAGCACATGTTCTGATTTTGAATACCAATACATCACACTTCCATGACATATCCTTCTGATATTATTTAGATGTTTGGTTTTACCTATACTATTTACAACGTATTGTAATTAGCCAGCCAGCATATAAACTGGTGAGCCCGACGTTACTTCAACGCACACCGACGTGACAGATTTTTGCTCCCTAATACTTAAACTAGTGAGCCCCACATATAATTGCTTTTTCTCTTTCGAACACTATCTATTTATATATCTGTGTGCGTATATATTTATTCTTATTTTACACTCTATTCATAGGTATCGTTAATCTTTTTGCTTCTGTTTAATCGTGTTTGAAAGTGACTGACAATAACGTGCCATGCAATAGTTCTGTGAGTCTCATTGGCATTCATCCTCCAACATTTTGGAATAATGACCCAGCCGTATGGTTTGGGTTGGCAGAGATGCAGTTCCACTCAAGAGGCATCACTCATTACTCTACCATGTTTTCTCACATCCTTTCTGCAATACCAAGCGATATAATACAAGAAGCGCGTGATATTATTATGTCCCCACATCCGACTAAACCATACGAACACCTCAAATCGGCACTACTCAAACGCACAACAGCATCAGTGCAAAAACGACTTGAAGCTTTGATCAGTGGCGAAGTGCTCGGTGATCGCAAACCATCTCAGCTGCTGCGGAGGCAATAACAATTACTGGACGAAAGGTTCATAGACGAAGCATTATTCGGACAGCTTTTCCTACAAAGGCTACCTTATTCCGTCCGTAGCATTCTGGCATCCAGAGGATAAATTGACCTGGATGAACTAACAGAGCTCGCTGATGACATCATGAGTATCCCTGATAATTCACATATATTAGCGCTAGCTCCACATTTGCCAGATACCGTGAAACAAACTCTGTTAAAACGAATCAATATGCTCAATAATAATTTGGAGAAATTACAACTTTCACAAAGGCCAAGGAGACGCAACCACGATCGAAAACCGCGATCTCCCCGCACTTCAGCACAACAACCCGATAGTGAAAACCGCAATCGATCACCAGGATCTCCCAGTACTTCAAACTATCAACCTCATAGTCGCAACAACAATGTTTGCTGGTATCGTCTCAAGTTCAGCGCAGATGCCCGTAAGTGTAGCCCAACTTGCCATTTCAAATCACAAAACCTTGGCGGGAAATTACGAAGCCAGCCAGTGATGACAACAAGTGCGTCTAGCACTGGTTCCCCTAGTCGTCGTTTATTCGCCAGATACTCCGCTCCTAACTACATATTTATAGTGGATTCAGGTGCGGAAATCAGCGTGCTACCATCTATTCCGAAGGATAAAACGCGTGCTAACAAGAACTTTGTTCTAACCGCTAATAACAAGACGATTAACACCTATGGACAAAGGTCATTGACACTCCACCCTGGTCTTCGTCGTCTCTTCGTATGGGTATTCACAGTAGCTGACGTCCCAAAAACCATTGTTTGTGCTGATTTTCTGTTACACTTCAACTTGTTGCTGAATCTTAGAAACCAACGTTCAATTGACCCAAACACCAGTCAATCAATAAAGGGATTTCATGCATATGGTCCCGTAATCAACCCAGTTGTCCCACCTCAGACTAATCAAGAGGAGTATCGTTAACTTATTAAACAGTTTTTCTACCAAACTCAACCAAACTTTTGTGATGTAACCATTAAACACAACATCACGCATCATATCGTCACTAAAAGGCGACCGGCACACACCAGCTCGCGACGTCTCCATCCGGAGGAGCTGAAACTAGCACGCGATGAATTCCAGCATACGCTGCAGTTAGGCATCATACCACTCTCTAAAAGAGAGTGATCTTTGGCGATACACATGGTACCCAGAACAAACAACGACTGGAGGCCATGTGGCGACTACCAACGCTAAACAAACTCATAGTACCAGACAGGTGTCCCTTACCACACACTCATGATTTAACAGCATACCTTCGTGGTAATGCAATATATTCCCACTTTGACCTCAACCGTGCCTACCACCATATTCCTGTTGAACCATTCGACGTTAAAATGACTGCCATCACCACACCGTTTGGTCCTTTTGAGTTCACTCGTATGCCTTTTGGTTTAAGAAATGCCGCACAAACATTTCACAGGTTTATGAACCAGGTAGTAGGCGAGTTCGATTTTGTTTTTGCATATCTGCATGGTCTGTCAGTAGCAAGTATAAACGAAGAGGAACATCTACAACATTTGTGTTTGCTCTCCCAGCGTCTTTCGGATTTCGGAATTGCAATTAACCCGGCAAAATGTCAGTTCCGGAAATCTTCAATTGATTTTCTTGGACACTTAGTTGATTTTCACGGAATTACACCATCAACTGACAAAGTGAGAGCAATCCTCGGCTCCCCAACGCCGACATCCCTCGAACAACTTCAAAGATATTAGGGTATGATTAGTTTTCATCGCCGCTATATTCCTAACGGTGCTAAGTTAATGCTACCATTGACCAACCTTCTATCTCCAAACGATTCTGAATTTGTTATAGACTGTATTGCCACAGAAGCTTTCTCAAGTATCAAGACAGCTATAGCCAACAATACTATGTTGAACCACATGCAAGCAGATCCGCAACTATTTCTATCTACGGTTGCCTCCAACTTTGCATTCGGTGCTGTTTTACATCAACACGTAAACAGGTCTATTCAACCACTTGCAATTTTCTCGAAGAAACTCCAATCTGCGGAAACGCGTTATAACACTTTTGGTGGAGAATTGTTATCCATTTATCTCTCTATTAAACATTCTCAACATCTACTTGAAGTTCGTACATTTTATGTATATACTGACCATAAACCCTTAGCTCACGTGTTCAACCACAATTTCACCATGTATTCACCTAGAGAGATCCGACATTTGGATTTTATTTCTCAGTTCACAACTGACATTCCATATTCTTCTGGATCATTTAACTTGGTCGCAGATACCTTATCACGACCAGATGTTGGCGTCATCAGCAAAGTCAGATTGATCGACTTTGCCAAATTGGCGGAGGAACAAAAATTGGACCCTGAACTACAAAAACACCCACAAACTCTCTCAGTACTAAAATTACGAATTGTTTCACATCCTGATTCCACGGGAATCATTATTAGTGACATCTTCAAACCTCTTCTTCGACCATTTGTACCAGCATCCTATCGTCAACTAATCTCTGATGCTTTCCGTAATCTCTCGCATCCAGTTATACGGACAAATGTGAAACTCATCTGCGATCGTTTCGTCTGGCCACGTATCAACGTCGATGTTCGTGAGTAGGCAAAAACCTGTTTTGCTTGCCAACATTCTAAGGTTTTCCGTCACAGTACAACTCCCATGGGCACATTAACCACACCAGGCGCACAATTTTCACACCTTCACATTGACATTGTTGGACCTCTTCCACCGTCCTATAATTTTATGCATATTTTGACATGTGTAGATCGTTTCACGAGATGGCCCAAAGCTAGTAAAATCAAAGATACAACAGCAACCACAGTGGCGCACGTACTGGTAGAGAGATGGATATCAGTGTTTGGAGCACCTGCAGTCGTAACTACCGTTCGAGAAAGGCAGTTTAAGTGTCATCTTTTTGATGAACTTACCAAGCTACTTGGCACAAAGCACATAGCAACTACCGCATATCATCCGTGTGCCAACGGCTTAGTCGAACGATTTCACCGTCAACTGAAAGCTGCGTTTAAGGCCCATGAAGATCGGGCAAACTGGACAGAACGTCTCCCCATTATCCTTCTAGGCATCCGTTCGTCCATCAAACAGGACGTAGGCGCTTTTCTCCGCAGAACTGGTTTTTGGTACCATTTGACGCCTACCAGGACAGTTGGTCACAAGTTCAAACATGTTGGACACTATAGATCGCCCTGATTATGCCCATTGACTCCAAGAGAACATGGCCAACATCAAATCATCCGACCCAAGAACGAACGAGAGATCGACGTACATTCCATCGAATATGATGAACTGCACACACGTATTTGTCCGCAATGACGCTGTCAAACCTCCTCTGCAACAACCGTACGATGGCCCTTATCTTGTCTTCAGTCCTAATTCAAAATACTTCACGATCAAGAAGAGTAACACTAAAGACACTCTCTCGCTGGACAGGTTAAGACCGGTGTACTTTGAAAAACCGTTGACTGGTACACAACGGCAAACGATACAATTGCCCAGTTCAGAGACAGCTGCCAGCAATAAGACAGACATACCAACAACAACAGAACAATAATATTCAACGCCACTACTGCCAACTACCACGAGATCTGGCAGACGTGTGCGATTCATCGACTGACTACTCTACTATTGACATCGCATTCTGTCAACAACCAAAACGCTGGCAGGGGGTAATGTAGCAGCACATCGTTGTTTGGCCAATGTCGTATGCCCGGACCGACTTACTGTGGCATTTGATCTGAATGTTATGCCCACACATCCACCGCTGAACGACCCTCACGCGTATGCACCCGCATTGACTCTGAACCACTCACAGTTTGTCAACACCACAGTAGTCAATGTCACGTGCACACAAATACACACACATACACACACATGCACACACAGAGACACGCAAACACAGCAAGACACAGACAACCTCATCTCGGACATTGACCTATGACACGTGATTCAACCATGTGTCTTCACCGGCGCTGACAAGAAAAAGAGGCAGTACACACATGTGAACACAACTTATCTGGGTCTCTTGCACGCCGGTGAACAAAGTACAACTACATTGTACTGTTTTCATCCTGTAGATCCCTACGTTCACATCTATAGGATTCCACCTAACACTCCACTAACATACTCCCGGATTGTATCTCTGTATTATGTCCGAATCCTTGCTGTGAGTGCACCTGTTATACTTGCCGTTTAGTCACATCACACTTTCATGGCATATCCTTCTGATATTATTTAGATGTTTGGTGTTACCTATACTACTTACAACGCATTGTAATTAGCTAGCCAGCATCCAAATGTCCTTCCTGGAAGACTCGGTTTTTCAACTTGTAAGGCATAACTTCAGATATTCGTATATTCATTTGGTCACGAGTCTCATGCTTGGAACTTCACGTGTCAGGTGAATGAAATGAAATGATTTCGTGTAACCGTCACTGTTTTCACTGCTGAGGTGTGCACGCAAACAGCGATACTTTATGACGGTGCACAACCACACTTACATAACAAATGCAGCAATGTCTTTCTGTCAACAAAACAAGATATTTGGAATGAATCAGGAGCCATGTGAAGCATTTCGACAATTTGCACATGACCGTAATAAGAAATGTTTATGATTTGAAATGTGCCAGATTCGGTATAACATTTTCGCGTATGTTTTAGAGAATTTTTGGTTGTTCTGCTCGTTAGCTTTATGCTCCTACTTTTGACCAAGCGAACGGCTAGCAAATGTCAGTAGAAAAACTCACCAATGAGAATACATTCGTGAGCACCTTGTGAAACGGTAATATCTGATAGTAAAGCACGCGAACATATGGAGGTGCGTGGTATATATGCTGCTTTTCATGCGCCAGGCTATTTGACACATTTGTGATAAAACTTCTAAAACAACACAGTAAGCTTACTGGATTACTTTAGCTAGTGCACTTTTCCACTACGTCTGGCTATTGTTCGTTAATCGTTTATCAAATATACGTTACATTCGGAAATCATAGTGACGTCAGTATTCGCACTATGATGAACGGAACAAGCAGCTTTGGGCCGTGAAAATACTCACCTAAACAGTATCTATGATTGCAACGCACCACTTTTCATCTACGCACATTGACTGACGGGCAACCAACAATGAGCACGCTTTACTTACTCTCGTTTTCAAAGGGTAGGTTTCATTCGACACTTCCTGAACCTCCGTGTGCATACCACCTATTTTAAATTTTCCGGAGTCGAGCGAAATCATCGAGATAGCAACAACAGTAACAGTAAGATGGTTTGCTGAGGGAAATGTGAGCCTGTTAAGTGCATCAGTTCCTGTCGCTTTTGGGGCAGTCATGATTGTTAACCAACGTATGCGAGCGAATTTGCACTGGCCATTAAAGCGGCCAGCCGTTCTCTAAAAACATCTGTTGTTAAGTGATGTACCTATCCATTTCAAATGACGCGTCGTCTTTGTTTGAAGAATTATCTAAGTTTTCTCAGTGTGCGCATGACCTGATGACGCTTGACATTAACCAGCTCTCATCAATTACCATATATCTGATCCAATGTCCACCAGTTAATTTATCCACCATTTCTTATTAGAGTTAACCTTCAGACTGCAAACTTTCAGTCACATAATTGTGGGGAGACGAAGAGTACAACGGTGAGTCAATGTTGGTTAGGTTTTAGTGATTTTTCAATCATTCCTGCAAGAACAACATCATCGCGGCTACACATGTTGAGTTTACTTCAGATAATTTTGTAACATATCCTTGTTTCAGATATGGAACACAGCTCTTAAATATTACGCAAATGTGTACTCATTACACACCTATACGGAGAATCTTCATGTTCTCGATGGATGTGACCATTATGAAGACAAAGTACTCACAGTTGTGTGGGCCGAACTGAATGAATTTGATGAGTGTGTTATGTCTCAAAGACGGTCGGATATTTGGCATTTCGCACTTGATAATATTGGAATAGTCAATCGTATTCAACCAGTGGAAGGCAGGAGAATTATACCGGCAGATGACGACTTTAGCAGTTGTCTGATATCATTGCCTTAACGTAGAGTAAAGGGAAACACTTTCGTCGAATATCAGTAGCCTTAACTACCCGCATTCAATTTGTAAACCGATCGCACGTACTGGCAAACTTGCGTGCTTACATAAACTTTATTACGTTATGCAGGCTGAGATCACATAATGTCATTTGCACTCATCTTCACGTGCAACCAACTACTCATCGAAATAGGGAAAAATAAAAGCTGTTTTAACCTTGAGCTTTTCTAGACTACTCACCGCTAGGTCTAACATTGAATAATTGACGCCCCTGAAATTTTCAGATAGTAAAGTCGAATCAATGTTTTAAAATTTGTTACAGCTCTGCGAATGAGATGGCATGCACGACAAAAACCTTGTATCGCGACTAGATTGTCCTGCTCTAATTCACGCCATATTTGTTTTGAGAAAATATCAACACCAACGTTATTATGTTCTCGTCGAGAGATCGGTAGAAACCGCAAAACAGTCTTTTTCTCATAGGATCAAATATGTTTAGCAAATAGTGAAGCAGTTGAAATATGCAACTCTGAATGCAGTTCAAAAGCACAGGTATTTTGTGTATAGTGCTTTGCAGGAAATATTATGCATTGGCCCCAGCCTGCATGTATACAGTGACGATAAGCTTAGCAATCAGAATCCATGAAACGAATTTAATCTCCATACAATATTGCAGTGAGCGAACAAGAACCCAACTGTGAATGTTATCTTATTGCACATGTTCGTGGACCAGCTTTTATCGTGAACTGTGGAACGCACAAATCTATCACAGTGCTGTCGGATCAGCCATTCTAAACCAAAGTTTCAATAACCTCGTAAGTAGAAGATTGTAATTCGCACTGTCAACATTTGGGTTTATTTTTTGTACTGAGCCGCCGAATGTTCTGTTTTCCTAGATGTCATTGTTGTGAGATCAGCCTGAATACATGTTTCGTGTGTATTGTGATGATAAGCCCACTCTCATGTTAATTCAAGCCATGGGGAGCAAACTGCAGAATAAAGTTATATCATTAATAGAAATAGGTGTTTTCTTTCGCTGAAACGTAAGGCTTGTGAGTAGGTTTGATGAGGATATCACTCACAGTAACGCGAGTATTGCTCTGATCGTGAGACCGCGTGGCGTGCTTTTACGATTTACCGTGAACTGTAGGAATGCGAATTTAATTTAATATCAACGAAATATCAATTTTCACTAGTTGATGTAAAAATGTCTGTGCATATGTTTTAACACTCAACAGGCAACTCAATTACAGATGTTAGTTGCAGTCTTCCAACGCCATCGTCATGCGAAATCATTGTCAGGATAAACGTGTACATTGCCGCTTTTAACAACAACGATGTAGTTCGTGCATACATTTAATACGCGTGCCTCGATTTCAGGGTAACCTGTCTCCTTTCATATAAAACAATTGCAAACGTGAGGATATTGCAATCACCGAGAAATAGCAGTGGTGACTTTTCAAATAGCCAAAAGCATTCCAGGTTCATCAGACTTGTCAATGCATGCCCTAGTTTTGCGTTATTTTCTTGATTTGAAAACCATATACCGGTTGATATTTCTGACCCAACGTTTAACGGAACATACGCCACTTTAGTTGCTGAAGTGCAAACACGATTTTCATTCATGAAAGCGAGAAAGCTTACACATTTGAATTGACTGGACTGTGAATAGTTGGTGAGATTTTGAACAAAATATCTTGGGCCTCAGTTGCTGCGAAAGATTATTCGAGCATTGGTCTTTGTGTCCGGTGAGGCAATGAATCACATATTTCAATTTCGTGCAAGACAGTTTGTTCACACGTAGAGTTAGTGGCAATGCAAACCAAAATGTTGATGAAAACATACTGCCTTCAAAAAGACTTTCGGGCTTAGTAGATTTTCCAGTAAATGGAGAATCGAGAATTCTGCGCGAGGCACATTCAGTCACCCAAAGCGTCAGACAGATGACGTTGCTTGGCGTAATTTTCAACCTGGAAAATTTTAGTCAGGTCATCATTAATTTCACTGTACGGATGAATTCAAACCGCAGCCAGTGTTTTTCAATTCGATGTGCATTTGTAAATTAACAATTTTGTCGTTCTCCGAGGTTAGGAGTACATTCTTCTTGAAACGCTGGGTACAAACTACGCATGCCCTGCAACCATTATGACAGACAGCGGTTCACATTTCGAATGTTCCGCACTTGAAGCACATTTCGGGCACGTCCCACTATCTGTCCCCGAGTTGTGTAATATGATCATTTTATAGGCATCCTAAGAATTTGGCCGACGCTGTTATTATTCAGCGTAAATTGAAGTTTTTATCCTTTTTCAACTTTTGCAGAATCCGTACACATTGTAAGCATACTTCCTATGAACCGTGATAGAACTTGTTCGTGACTCTGCACTGCAACTACCCAGCAAGTTCGTTTCGCTTTCTATATTAACGGTCTTGCTTTTCGTCAAACTCGTTTTCAGCTTCGCTCAACACGCGGTACATAAACCTCACCTCTCTCCGTGGACAGAGTAGGAAGGTGGAAAGCACTAGTGTCTGTCCACCTTTCATTGTGTTGGTTCTTTGGGGTAACATTCAAAACCGGCTGCAACCACCCCACATGGGTGAGATCCCGAAGCGCTTCCCAATTGTCTGCTACGTTCGTCGTTACGCTGTCACCATCAATCATCTCTTAGTAGCATACACAGACAGCAATACGGTTGCAGCTCCACAACAATCATGCGAAGCAACTCCCTTCCCAAAATCATCCTTTCCACTGAACCTTTCCTAACGCTGTGATTCGCGCCGCAGGAGGTCCGGTCGTCCCGTTCATTTTCTGTTGCAGCGCAACGTATGCGTAGGGGCGCTTTAGTTTTGGCCACGGCTAATTCTTGGTTCAAAATGGAAACCATCAATCTTAAGCTCAAACCAAATTTTCCTGAGCATTAAACCGGAAATAACGCCCTCCAACTTTTAACAATGTGATAGAGTGATGTCTAGTGTTATTCAGAGCTTTCTAAGCGTTGCTAGTTATTATTATCGTTCCATACGACGGTGTTCGGAGCAGTTCGGACCCTTTGAAGACATTTAAGAAATTAGCCTGGAAGACTCGCCATTTGTCAAAGTTCATATTTCGTACTACGTGATGGAGGAAGCTGCATTCGAAGTGACTGCACTGTCGCATTCAAAGGTAGACGAAGGCTCGCCTACCATGCTTGAGACCAACACAACGCAGCTCTCTCATATAACCGTTATGTAACAGAAAAACAGATCGTCCATCCGTCCTATAACATCTACTATAAGTTGCCCATTTTACCTCCGGCCGAGTGTTGGTAAGCATTTTGTTTACGGATTCTGGTGGGTAACAACTGAATCGCTGTGACTGAGTTTTTACAACTCTTGTCTACAGTTTATTATGCTTTCATGAACCTCGCCGTTGTCATCACTTTTATTGTCCACGCGAAGTTGTAGCTTGTTAACCCGGAACCCCACCAATAATATGACAATTCCTCCTTGAAGTTGTTTCAACTGTTATCACCCGGATCGAACTCCTTGGTTTAATGCAGATTTTCAGTGAAAAGTAATGATTTCGTCAACGACGTCCTAAGATTTCTCAGAGTAAAATTTTATTCGGTCTTAAATGCCATCGTTCCACTTATAAGTCTGTGTAACAGGTTTGGTGGAATATTCGTCATCCTAGACCCACTGTTCCAGGCATCCGCTAGATTACGCAGTGTTTTCATGTAATTGGTGAATCTGTTCATAACATTTCAGTTGCCTGATAACTTTAGCAACAACCGCTTATAATAGAACGCACAGAAAGACCGTAACTGCCATCAGGTTGCAACATTTGCCTTCGAATACGGATTGCCTGAGGCTTCATTTCGCACGTCTTGTTTTCGACGAGCCCTACGTCATCATATTTTGCTAAAATGTGCTATGGATTCAAAATTTCAGTCTCAGGTTGCAATCAAATGCATCACAATTCATTACAAGTCATGCATATTGGCGCTCGGTGCGACCCACTCAGAATTGTCAACAGGCTACAGTTTTCCGGAATACTCATACGTAAGAATTTGTTATTTCAATAACAAACTCAAAGTACGAGCAAGTGCTGTCCTAGTTGTTTGCTGCTAATGGTCACCTTCGAAACGCTGCAGAAATCGTTATATATAAGAACAATCATATTTGAACGAAAGCAGCATCCGGTGTAAATGAGAATGCTCACTAAGGAATGTACGGTATCTTCGAGCAATGTGGTCTTTACAATAACTCACGTCAAAAATAATTATAAAGTCTGACTTAAACGTGGTTCACTGAGCTGTTCGGCACGATTTATACTTGTGCGGAAGTTGCTACGTACTCAGTAGCGTTCGCCGTAGATAAGTAAAATGTACAAAAGTTTTGTCCACAAAACAGTCACAAAACGTCAGTGCTTGTATGCAGTTGGACTGCTACCAAGGGAGCATTAACTTTACGAGCAGTCCTTTTCCACGCTTGAAAGTCAACGGCGATGTCCGATTCTAATGGTCATGATATACCCAAGCACAGGCTTGTTTTGTTTCTTGAAAGAAACAAGAAGTGTAATAGGTGAACCAATCACAGCTTGCACCAACTGATAATGCAGCAGGGATGCATTTAAATATGTTTCAGTATAACTTGTGTCATATTAGTCTGTTGTCTGTTCCACTCATATTTGTAACGATGAGTGATTGTTTCGGACCGTATTGCCAGGTCAACCATACCATGATTGGTTTGAAATATCGGTACATCAATTCAAAGCTCACATTGACTTTTGCATTTGCAATATGTGATTGGTGACCACGGTAAACCGGGGGCCCGTGCACAACTTTTTTTGATGCATGAGTACGGTATGTTAAATAGAAATATACTCGGAATCTACGGTGTGACCACATTATCTATTCAGGATTAACACACTCGAGAATGTCGTTTTCTGTATAAGACACGCCTTGTTAGGACTGGAGGGATATTCAAAAACTCACTTGTAGTGTATAGCTTTCTCCAACTTTCGTCAGCTGCAAATGTTCCGAAGTTCAGCGGAATATTCGATGCAGCGATATTGTCAATAAAACCAACACGACTGATTTCAGACGTGCCACTTTAAAAATCAAAGGTGAAGTCGACCGTTTTGTGATCAATTTCTGGACGTTATTCCAAGAAGAATGTGGTAGCAGAGGGAATACGCGTTGTGATCGTGGGGTCTAAGGCATGGTCTGATGTAAGTGTTACCAGAGCATGTTGTTAATCGCCAGTGAGATGTGATTTACAACGACGAGTTCAGCTCTCGTTCTCTTCGATGAACTTCTGCTGTGCAACAAGTTGTTGTGATTTTATAGGTCGTAGTGTGAAATTGATTTATATTCGTTAACAAGTCGCATAAGAAATTGCCTTCTGCCGGGAAGCGTTAGTTTATCCATTTGGAAGGAATTTTGAATGTGGATGACTAATTCGTTCAATTACTCCCGAGTAACGATTTCGTTACATCGCCGGGTTGTTTTAATTTTACATGTATTGTCAGTTGATTTAGGAAGATTCCTACTTTTTTGATGTTTCACAAAAACCGTCAATCGTGGCATAATACATAAACGCTATGAATGTGATGTTGTAGGGTTCACCATACAGGTTAACCAGTGAATTTTGAAGGCTGTAACTTTGGGTCACCCACCTATTAGTCTATCTGGTTTTCCCGTCTAGCTTCATGTAATACATGACATCTGGGTTAGTGCCTGGCGGAGGACTCGGAGGTTCATTCAAACAGTCTAACGCTGCAGTGGGCATTCAGGTGACTTTAAACGTTTTAAGTACGACCTTTTTCTCTAATACCAGACACTCCGCATGTGTGTTTCACCAAAAAGAACCCTTCGCAGGCAACACTGACTCAACATCTGACCTAACCTTTCTATATCTTCCCTATTGGAAAAACGTATGTAGAAGGTATATTCTGTCTGCATTCTTTTTACCTTCATCGGTTTCGTAACCATTCTTGGAACTTTGACCAATGTTCGCAGCTCTCACTGTCTGTACATATAGGTTAGCACCCCTTTAACTCCAAGATTGTTTCAGTGTTTACGCCGTCTGTCACAGTAGTTATCTAACGGAGCGGCAGAAAAATACCCCACTCGTCATCCTATTATATATGCATGTCTACCTCCAGGTGTTTGATGAACAGAACGTGGAGTGTCATCCTAGTTGTCAGTCCGGATGAGGTTGTACAGCAACACGATTGGTTGGCATTTCTGCTATTCGCCAGACTTTGGGCTCCTTCGCGTACACCAACCTCGTTCATTCAATGGTTTATGGACAACACTGGGTAAAACCAAAAGAATCAATGGGCCCACGGGTGAACTTTCATGACTTCCACTTCATATATCTCGAAACGATGATATATCTGCTCTTCAATCACGGAGTAATTGCGTCAACATATAAATCTCTCCATGAACTACAAGACGGCAGAATGGAATACCGAATGTTGTGGGCTAGTCTGAGCCTGTAACGTGAAACCTCGTCAAATACTTTGTTGTCGTCTGGTGAGAAGAAGCATAAGGACAGTCGACTGGCAGTTACACCAACACAACAAATCTTGGTAGCATTCAAATGGTTAGCAGGAATGGCCCTGTCCAGAACAGGCTCGACTGTGGCGTACAAATTTAATTGCTCATCGTTACGTATTTGTCTGCCTATCCGACTAATACTCCACGGGTTTCTCTACAGTGAACATGGAGTACGCTGGTCGTGAACTGGCTCATGAATTGGGGCTGCCACCTTCCTTTATGGGAAGGAATACTTCACCCACCTGATGCGTTGGACTTTGACCCGGTTGTCGAAACAAGATAGACGCTCGTGGTGATAAAACAGCCGTCGCAACCAAAAATTATTCCAGCGCAAACGGAGGCCAACTACCCAAGCTGGAGAAATTCTACGCCTTGGAGTTTCGAAGGTTTTGTGTAAATTTCTCGCTTCCGATCAGCTTCTCGTTAAACTCTGAGGCCTTGATAACACAGTGAGGGTTATGGGTTTTATAAGGGGGCACTGCCGAATAGTAATTCGTCACGATTTGCGCTTTCTCTTATGCTGTTTCTTCTTTTTTAACTTCTCTAACAGGCGTAGATATGGCAGCTGTTCTTGACAACCCCGTTCACATGCAAGTGTATAACCTTCTGAAGAAATAACACTGACTGCGCCGCGAATCGATACTCGTGCATTGTGTGGCTCGTGATCCTCAGTATGCCATAGTGGTTTTGAACGGAGCCACCACATTTATATTCGCATCCAGTTTCCCGATAATGTCGTCATGTTATACCTCGTCGCTCAATATATATTATTAGCCACCGATCAAACCATGGCGGCCCTTGATGACGAAGGTAAAATCAGAAGAATCAATTAATGCTTGCAGACGACCTTTGATCAATCACCATCAACCGCCAGCTTATAGATGACATTCACCTGGGCAGTCAATATTCGCCGGACAATTCGACCTACTCCCAATACTTTCTTCTGAATATTACTGTTTTCATGAGGTATGCAGAAGCGCTATTTGCCGGTGTTGGAATGCGATTTGGACGATAGTTATCTTATCTGGTGTCATGTTTATGTTGTTATTGACGTTCGTAATCCTTCGATCACGAGTGAATTTCAAGCTATTGATTTCTACTCTATTGCTCTATTAAATTCACACCAATAAGTTAACGTTTAGGGTTCCAATCATTTTGCTTTCTGCAGGGATGACCTAAAACTGTTGAACTTTCTTGTTCGTAACACTTCGCGAACTGGCTTCAAGTGGTTAAACCGTGGTCACAATAGTTATGTCTTCTGACTTACGACGATACGTATGCGCACAAATAGTTTGACGGCGATTCTGACAATACTATCATACTACCATGCAGCTGTGGATTGTCAAAGTGGATCTTAAAATTGATTAGATTATATGACCATCGTCCAGGTTATGTATCCTAACTGATCATGAAAAAACAGACAGCAAAATAGTCAACGTAGACGACAGGATAAAATGGTAGTTTCCTTCAGGTGACAAGCAAGAGTTCTATCTTTAATATTCCATTCATTTCTGACCATTGCCAGAATGGGCCGGTTAAACTGTCTATCCAGGGTGCAAGACAGACAGGTTACAAGGTGTGTAACGAGGTGTGATGAAAATCGCAGGTTATCGGGAAATCACTTATGAGTCCCGTCTCAGAAACTTTGATCTCTTCTCTTCGAATTACGGGAGATCCCATGAACACCTCAGTGGCTTACTCTAGCCTTTTTTCTAGAGCGCTGACGAAAAGTTTCATTTCCTCTCAGATCCCAGTGGTTCATGGAAACACAAAACCAAATGTTCAAAATAAGACCATACCCAGTTATCATACAAAATATTCTGTTACAGAAAAAATGCTCAATGTGACGTCATGTAATGATGAGTAGTAGTTCCTTGAATTAGTGCTTCTGCTTAGGCAGTATGACAACCGTTATTAGAGGGTTGCCGTAGACACATGTTTGGACAGGAAAGGGCTACATCCAGAGGTAGAAAGCATATGTGGCAAAAATAAACCAAGAAAAGGGTGAAAAACAGAAACAGGACTGAAGTCTTCATAAAAACTTGTCGCCGTTGTACCACTGACTGTCCACCGGCCTGAAACATTGGCGTAACGATCTCAACAATAAGCAGAAAACCCGTGTTCAAAATACTAATTCGAATTTAATACGTAAGCTTTCAACCATACTCGCCAATGCCTTTTCCACGGTATCGTCCTGAGTTTCCCATCTGATTTTCTGGCTCATCAATCTCATAATGAGCACATTTATCAGTTGCCTAGAAGGAAAGACTAAAGTACTTTATTCACCTCTTCTACTACTACTTCTACATTTGTCAGTACGGAACAGCAAGGTTTCAGCAGTCTATTCTCATTGCATTTTATATGATAAGCGATAACATTTTAGCAAGTCACGGTTTCTAATAAACGAGGTTTTTGGTGGACCCCATCTCAGGCAGCATGACCATCTCTGAGTTTCTTCTGAGTGTTATATGACCGATTCAGTAGAGTCTTATTAGGATCGCAACAGGGTACGTAGTGAATCCTCACGAGACAATCAGGTGGAGGTCATGCAGTTGAACTCAAACTAAGTTGATAGACTGCGCTTATCAGTAAGTCATTTTCACCCAGTTTCTTGCGCAGGGCATTCGCACTATTTGTATATATATAACGTGTGTAAACTTGCTTTATGGGGAAGCGTCAGTTCTTACGAAATTCTTGGGTTGATTTCCGTAGAGTTTTTGGCCACAAATTGAATCCACTTTATAAGAGACATTGATAGTGAAGTAGGTCATCAACTGAAACAACCAGATGTCGGAGCACGATTATTTTCATACACAGAGTTTGTGTGCTTCAAACACTATACAACTTGATTAGCAAAGAAGAACTAGATTTGATATCATTCACATAATTTTTAATCAGAAAATGAAAAAGGAATGCCAAACTCGCACAGCTTGATGTAGACAAATAGATATTCCACTTATCCCACAGCACTACTATGTTTCAAGATAAGATTCTGATACGTTTGGATATGTTATACTTCGCAACGCATCCAGTGGAACATCCAGGGGACGCACTAGAAATTCCATATCTCCACTTGAATCTGAGACACAGGCTGACTGCCTTGGCATAAACACCAGAGTCAACATCAACAAGTAGTTTCACCTGCGCTGTGGTACTTGCACGTGGAGCCACTTACCTGAGTAGTTGGCTCCGGTTGTTCAAAGAAGAGAAAACAGATGACCATTTGCATGAACTATGTTTTCCTTATTCTGATTTGACCGGAGTAAATCCTCGTACTCAAAATCCAATAGGCTCATTTTGGTTAAACGCTTTTTCAAACAAGGTCTACATGATGCATTGACACATCTGTGATTGTCGCAAACGGAACACATGCCACTTTGATTAACACTTTGATCTACCACTCCAGTGCGCAAGTCATCAACGCCTGTGACCAGCGGCGCGCATTAGCACCTAAACCCAGCGTTTGATGGGAAAATAGAATAAAGGGGACATTTCTGCAAACAGTTAGGCCAGGTTGACATCTAAATGAGGTGACAAATCACTCACTATTCTAGGAGCCGATAGACTGTGGGAAGGTGATTTCACAACCGGACACAAAACATGAATAAATTAACCAAAATGAGGGTACATCAGTCAGCTCCGGTGGCTTGCGTGGCCAAGTTCGGATTGAAAGTAGTTGTCTATTTCATTGAGAGTAAGAATCGCAGTCAATAGGTTCGTATGGCTGACTTGGTTTTAGGTGTCACCCACAAATGTGTATGCGAGGGTCTCAAAATCACTTTCAGATTTTCAGCTGCTCACTGCAGCTTTGCATCAGTGTTCATGCCAGACCAACGGGGTTCCCCGTGGACCTCATGAGCTTTCGGTATGTTCGTGATAACATCAGCATGCAGCCAATTGTAATCCATTCACCATCGCTACCATGTACCAAACATCTCGGCTCAGATATCTAGATTATGAGCCTATGCGATTCGCCGGAGTTGCTGTTATTTGTGCGTCCGGAATGTCCAGTCAAAACACCGAATTAATCTGTTTCCTTGACTTGTTTGCCTTAACCAACCAGATTATACATTTCTGACTGCCTCAATTCGAGTGATCATATTATAATCATCAGCTGAAATTGTATGATGGAAAAACATAAACTAGTTCGACTATAAGTGGTGTTTCGTGAACATCACGAAACTATATACCTGTGAGCATCTGGTGCTATGATAAAATTTTTTCGTTCAGAACACACGAGAGGATTACCGTTTACTAGGAGGGTTTCAGTTCGAAGTACCCAATATATCAAAATGTTTGTGCGGATGTGTGAAAATAATGGGGAAAACAATTTCAACGCGGATGTTTCATCCGTTTTGTTATCTCCTAATTTCAATTAAGTGGGATAAGAGAGGGTACACGTTATTAAGCAAAACCTTAAGGAACACATAGGTGAAATCTTTCGGCAGAAGCTGTCCATGCAGTCCTTCTCGTTGTCGCGGGACTGACCAATGCACAATGAAACCTAGGAAGCAGAGTGCTCCGATATGTCTACATCTGAAATCCAGTGAAGTGCACGAGGTATTATCGGTGTTCATTTTCTATAGAAACGTTGTACTCAAACTCAGCGTTGATGCGTGTAATGACAGCTTTCCTCTACCGAACTGATCGCGTGAACTATGCGGATATTTTTAGTGCATGCTACACAAAATTTCGGACAGAAAACCACTGGATCAGGACAAGAATGGAAGATTTGTGGTGACCGGACCACCTACCGCTATTCCCAAACGTTAGTCGTGTATGTGTCCGGATTACCACTAACGTATTAATCACAATCACAACGGAACAACAGTCATTTGATAGTGTCATGTTTCAACTACTGAATGAATTTAGTGAAAGTGAACACTGTTAGAAAACTGCCTAGAGGCCATAATACAGACTTTGTAGCGACCGGTTTGCCTTCCGAAATTTCATAGCTTCGGCTGGTAGATTCATATAAAGTTGATGATAGTCGGGTGTTGGATTCCAAAATACTGTGCAACAGATAGGATAATCGAACAAATGATCCAAACAAGTTAACTGTGGTTAGGGAAACAAACAAAGTAGGTTTTGCGTAGCCACTGCTAATCGGGCTACGCCACTGTGAGGAGACAAGACGTTTCACAAATTGAACACCCGTGTATACCCAGCAAAGCGCCTGCGTTTGCACAGATTAGTTTTGACAACACAAGTTCTAAGTAAAATCGTCGGGTGACAACCACGTTTACTATCCACAAATTTCTTTGTTTCATCGTTCATGACGAGTTGGCTGGTACGCAGTAGACGACGGGATAAACTCTGTCGTCGATCATGCGCTGATGACGACCTATCGGGCAGATTCCTAGTGACTAATTATCGAGCTTTCTTTGCCCTATGTACATCCAGTAGAGATTCGAACCAGTGACCATTTTGATTGAACTGTTGAACTAGATTTTAGTCTGCATTTTTCACATACTGTCCACAATAACAAACCTTCGGGGAGAAATTACGTAGTTATGAAGCGAACCGTACAAAAGAGGCAGATGTGGTCGAATTTAGGTATTGACGAAATTCGAGAAAATGGTGAGAACTAGAGTTTAGCCATCTGCTGCGCAAAGTGCTAAGTGTGGAGCTGTTTGCAACCCGCCAGTAATGAGCAGTTGATCAGAACTTCACATTCACTCACTTTCGGTTTAAGACGGCGTTCGAGAGTTGTGCATTCAGGTAGGCAGGAATCATGTTGGTTGAATGGTTCCAGCAGTTGGGTGTACGAAGATACTGGTACAAGTTCAATTGCCGATCAAGAATGTGGAAAACCAGTTTTTTGGAGATTTTAGCACGAAGTGGAAAATGTACCTCCGAAGGTTAATTAGCCGTGCGGTTGAACTACTCAAACCTTAAAATTAATGTGATATGACTTTCTTGTTAGAGATCTCATCGATCCGTCGCATGGAGAAACACGTATCTTGGAGGCTCCAGTTTATTTGCTGCAAAGGTACATGAATGCGTGGAATTATGAGCAACTCAATCCGAGTGGGGCCCCTGCAGCAAAAATGACAGGACCACCCAAGTTACATTTATCTTTGTCACGAATGATCCGGTAAACGACAAGTTGATTGGATGACTGGTTCGCATACTTGTTTACAACTTTGGAAACGTCAACAACGATACTGAGTAGACACC
Source organism: Paragonimus heterotremus (assembly GCA_013368495.1). Lineage (NCBI taxonomy): Eukaryota > Metazoa > Platyhelminthes > Trematoda > Plagiorchiida > Troglotrematidae > Paragonimus > Paragonimus heterotremus. The sequence continues at coordinate 28,880 of LUCH01003244.1, read as the reverse complement.
CTCGAGTAACGGAATATTTTGGAGAATTGTTCGCTGAGTTCCACATCAATTACTTATTGATTAGACGTTTATTCACTATTCGCAAATGTATCTTCACATGCGGAAGTTGGAGTTTTGTCACCTTATTTTTCATCACAATACATATTTATCCAGTCCTTCAAACTACCATAATGAGATTAATTTTCGCGTAGAGAAAACGATTAACCGCAGTTCGACGGTCGTGCCTTCTTTTTTAGGGTCAAACCCCAGTGTGTTTTGATTCGCGGACGTTGAACGTTGCGCTTGTTGTCACACGTGCTTGACTACTAGGAATTGTGAAACTTCGGTCTTCAAAGTGTGATGAAATGTTCAACGATTCCTAGTTAATCGTTTGCAAGGGAAAGACATAAACTTATGCAGGAGAATGGCAAGGCGCACGACTCTAACACTGAACGACCGTTGCATATGCAATAAGAATGGAGGCATTCAGCGTTCAATACATATGTTGTTGGCGAGGCCTTCCACACCTGGGAGGCTTAAGTGCGCTGATGTGTGCGGCATTTTTCACTGGAGCGTCTGGCGGACGGGGTGTGAACTCCGATTTCTCATAACATTTGTGGCTAGTTTATTGAGTTCCATATACAGGAGGACCTCTAGGGTCTGTTTTGTTCTCTGTGCGGACGGATCCTCTTCTAGCAGTAGAGTATTTGGAAACATTTCACCAGCGGCGACAGCTCAGCACAGATGGACTACATACGACAGCCGAGGTAATTAACGCAGTTGAAGATTGTGCAGTCGCATGAGCAGGAGGAGGGTCGTACGCTGAAGTGAATTCTTGGCAGAAGTCGACAGCTGAGACGCCAATATGAATTCTTATTCCAGCCTACTTTACATTTTGCTGTTGTTGAGGTGGTGGCATAAATGTTGGACTAGCGCAAACGTGTTGGACTTGGAAGCGAATGATTCACTTGCATAAGTCAGAGCACCCGTGTTAGCCGATTACAGTGTCGAATTGCTCGCGTAAACTGCTACGGAAAAAAAGAACACCGTTTGTGACACCGTTCAGTGAAGAAAGGACATAACAACAGACGGCCTGACTGACAAAGGTTAATCACCCATGGCTGATATGGACATAACGCGTTGGCATCAATTGGCCCCCGGAGGCATAAAAGTTTCTTGTGTACCATGGTGTCCAAGATATGACGATGTATTCACTGCGCATTCAAAGACACCGACTAAACCACACGAAAGTTGAGACATCGGGTTTCGAATTGGTCTTCGATGCGTTTATGCTTTTTTCGCACTGGAAACCTACTAGCTTTTATGTTACCAGCTGAAAGTTCGTTGCGCTACTCGACAATGTCAGTGATATTGAATCCAACTTGGAAAGCTACTTGGTTCCTCGCCATTCTCGATCAACAATTGTTTCGAAGTCAACACCATTTGAGAATCGTCCAAACTTCAGATGCTTCTGTCCGTTTTTCGTGATCATATGTTGGCTCCTAATAGTTATCATCAATAAAACTGTTGTGGACATATACAGTCCTCTATATTTCCAGGAGCTGTAAAATTCAGCGAGAACTTTACATGAATTTTGGGTATTTTGCGGGACATCCGTTAGCAAAAAGGTAACCTGTATCCGCTAGGCGTAGTAGTTTCTAATTTCGGGTTGTGGTTGCCACTGGAACAGTGAGAAACGTAATATTTCGTAAACCAGCTGTTACCTGAACACCATTCGGTTATATTTAACTTTTTGTGATGTCGGTATATAACGTCCGGTACGGCAAATGTTCAGTTGCATATACAATACTTGACTCAACCATCACAGTTTTTGCAAGCTGATTAGTTTGTCGGTTTATCGAGCATCATGCGGTTTCCGTAATACGCGCCGGCGATTTGCCATGTAACTACGCGAACAGTCCACTTGACGTGGGCTAACCGGCAGCGGTTGCTAAACACAGCAAGACGGTTGTTATTTTTGTTTCCAAACCATTGGACAAAAAAATGCACGCAGAAACCATGTACTCTTCACTTCACCGACGACCGAACGTCATTTCGACATCACAGGTGACAATGGCTGTCGAAAGGAAACCATGTCGTTGCTTTTCTTGTCAGCACGTCATCAGCAATGTCATAAAATGACGAGATGTTTCAATCCACGGATGTATAACCGTCGGCACTCTCAGGTGGATTACCCGCAATGAAAAACGTGGGGTTAGGTATGTCCCAGTCTCACAGAATCACTTGCAGTTCGGTGGTTCTGTGATTATTCTGCAAAAATCCACCCGGCCAGTTGCTTTGTCAAACAACATCTGCAAGTCTCTGGTTAAGAAGATAAGAAAAGCAATGTCACTCGCATATCCCAGATCAATCAACCTAGCTTCCGGGTAATAACCAAGACCAAACTCTTCGGATTCCTCAGGCGCACCTCCCGGAATGTTGTCCAAGACACAATTGGAGAGTCAAAAAAGATGTGACACCTGTGGTGGACGACAAAAATGATGGTGAGTAATCTAGGCATGATAAATACCCGTGAACCCCCGCTCTGTATTCAGATTGTGCACACAGCTATCTCAAAAAGCTTCAAGTAATTCCGCAGAATCCCTGTTGAAGAAGGCAGCTCCAGAGAACACTACGAGAAACCGAACTAAACCTGTCGTCCTGCTGTGAGATTAACACTGCTGTCAGCTGTTTCTAAAAGTACTGATGCCTAAAGAATGTATTAACAACGCACCAATGAGCGTATCGGAAGTGTCCGATCTTCTCGTGGTGTCCTTTGGACTTACTGCGCTGACGTGATACGACACAACCCAGCAACCTGGACTCGTCAAATACCAGGATGCCTTTGCAGTTTTCACAGGTTTCATCTACTGAAACCGGGGATTGTTGTTGATGAGCAACAATCGTTAGGTACCCCTTAGATTTCAAAAGCCACCTGGAGGAGTTTAATCAATTCTGATTTCAACTACTCACCACCACCGAGAACGAAGGGAGAAGGGATCTGTCCCAGATACCCAACAACATCCCGGAAATATCAATTATATTCCTTTTGAGTAGTTTGATAGATTCATGATTTTAGGTGAGGCTCAATTGTGGAAGTTTGTCCTGCCAATGTCGTCCGGCAGATGCACATCTATGAGCCTGCGAAGGTAACGTGAAAGTTGGGACTTATATTTGTGGATGCTAAGGATATTGCAGACAGATGGACAATGAACAAAATGCAGAAAGCACTGGAGCAGCTGGCAGCGAATGTGATTGGATTGAGGACAGCACCAACGCAGAACAATCGACTAAGTGGCTGCTTCATCTGTGGTGAGAAAGGACATTGGAAGAAGAATTGCTCAATGCAGCGGTTCGAGAGGTCTACAAATAAAGTGTACAATGACTATCATTTTCGTTGGACGGGCGAAGTAGTATTAGGAGCGATTAAGAGAAAGCCGCATATAGGAGGGTTGAAGTATACGGAGAGATGTAACAGCGTTTGGTCGATACAGGAGCGACTATTTCGTTATTTGCTCTTGCAGGGACCCAGAGCGCAAAACTGACGTTCATGGTTATCAAGACGGATGAAGGTCATGTTCAGCCGATGGATGGTACGAAGATTGTGGGGTGCGTATCCGTACCCGTGTCCCGAGGCACCGTTTCATTGTGTACCCGGTAGGCAGGACAGCGATTCCTGAAGCTGCTCTCCTCGCTGCAACAGACGCCTTGGTTGACTTAAAGCTCAGAACTCGTCAACTGGATATGAGTCCTTCACACGTAAAGGACGGCGACAGGATAGCATCAACCAAGAACAAACGGCTAAAACCCTATTTGCACGGCCCTCTTGCTCCAATCCACGGTCGGGAAATATGCGGAAGTGTTTACAAACGACGATGATCCGTGCGGATTCTGAAACTGAATTGCACATGAATGACCAACAACCGGAACACTTCGACCTCACAGACGCCACAGTATACCGGTTCAGCCGGAGAATGAATTAAAAGGACAAGTAGAAAACATGCCGAAAGAGGAGGTTTTCCGAAAAGCTAACAGTCCGTACAACTCGCGTGTTCACTTGATCAAGAAGTCCAATCGTAAGTACCGCTTTAGTGTCGATTTGAGACTGCCGAATGAGGAAACAGAAACATTTCTACAAATACTGTCCGTCGCTGATATTTTTGACAAGATGCAACAAGCGAAGCTGTTCAGAGCACTGGACCAACGCTCCGGATATTGGCAAGTACATATCAAACCCACGGACTGTGGTGAAACAGCATTCATGTTGAGGGGAAAACTGTAACAATTCAAGCGCATGCTGTTTGGCCTATCCGGGACACCGTTCACATTTTGACGCTTGATGGTTCAGCTGGTAAAACGGCTGGGTAATTTGGCGGTGTATGGAGATGACATCGTGACATACATTGACACGTAATCAAAACATGCTGCCCATATAGAGGCTATCTCAAATCGCATTAAGAACACAGGACTTCGGATCAATGCCGAAAATTCACAACTCGGACGATAAACATTGGCGTTAATGCGATACACGGTGGGTTAAGGTGAAATCAGGCCTCTGCCGGAGAAACTATTGACATTCAGAGAGGCCGTAGAACCGAATTCTGAATGGACGCTGAGACAACTTTTTGGTCTAGCAGGGTACTACAATCGGTTCGTGAAAAATCTTCACCCAATCACACCACCATTGTACGAACTTCTTCAAAAGGACAAGACATTTGAATCAATTGACAATGCCCAACGGGTGTTCACGCGAGTGCAACAAGCGATGAACGAGCAACAACTGACGGTGAAACTTCCAAATACCGAAGAAACGTTCATCGTATCAGTACATCCCAGTGACCGTGGCATCGGGGATGTTCTCAAACAAAGTGGAAATGTAATCAAACATGCCGGTAAGGCCCTGACCTCAACTGAGCAGAAGTATTCGACCACTGAGAAGGAATGATTCGCAATCGTCTGGGCACTGGACAAGTAAATGCTTTACTTGTTGGGCCAACAGTCTCACGTAATAACGGATCACAACCCCCTGGAGTGGATCAGGACCGCCAAGGACCCGAGAGGCAAATAAGCCTGTTGGGTATTGCTTTCGCAGGAATATGACTTCACGATCAATCATGTACCTGGTTCGAACGATTGCGTCGCACATTTTCTTTTTCGACCGCAGATAGACGACGTACTTCCCAAAATGACTTTTGGAGTCAACGGCTCAGTAAAAAGACCATAATGGCTTTTTAGCGGCTGTCAAACGCAGCCACCAGCGCCTACTTTGCAGTAGATCACTCCATTTTAGCAGAGCACCGTTGCGCCGCGTCCATCACCGCATCCACCCTGTCGTTCACCCGCTTCCTGAGGGTAGTCAGCTTCCCACGGTCGGTCTTGGCACAATCTACTTTAGGCGCGCACTCGAATTCCTACTGGGACATCCGGACGTCTCCATCTATAAACGGATGCAACCAAGGTATCTTCATCCTTGCGTTCGTCACTGTAACAGTTGCTCTGACCGTAAAGACACCTAGCATGAGGATCCGTTCATCGAGCAAACTTCCTTACAGGTCATGTCGGAGATTGGACCACAGACGCGCACACTCTTTCACGCGGCAAACACGCGTTCACACATATCGGGTGGCAGAACGTTGTCATACGCCTTAGTGGGACATCTACCGTGTCGCATACGCGCAAATTCGATAATCTCTTTCTCTCCGTCGTCTTTCTGGCGTTCTTAGCCTGACTGGTTGTTCCTGAATGTCACCTATGGGTAACATACCACTTGTGAGTAGTAGTCTACTCACAACGAAGTTGCCCATCATACAACGATTGCACACACTCGGTGAGTTTCTTTCTGGAAGGAACATATATCAGATTATAACATCGGTTGACCAAAACTTTGTATTTGTTGTATCCTGGGTATGTTTCTTCGTAGCCAACATTAAACCGTTGATTGTAATGTTGACCCCATCAGTCAACGATGAAACTTCCATCGGACGCTTGACAACCTGCAATGGATGGCAGAATAAACGGGGGAATCTCCGAAAAACAGAAACATGCATAGTCGTGTATAACTCAGGGAAACTGCTGGAAATCCTGCGCAACGCATCAGAAATCCACACTTTTCTTATCTTTAATGAGATGCTGCGGGCCTATTTCTGGTGAGTAAAGTGCGCGGATAGCGGGAAGGTGAACGATACATCTGTGTTGTCAAACAGATTATATGAATTATCCTTCGGGGATAAAAACGAATTCAACCATGTGAGTCTTCGAAAAGGATCAATACACGTTATAAAGCATATATTATCTCACTTACACCCAACCCGACTTGATGAGTCCAGGCAGTTACTTCTTGATAGAGCATGAAAATACAGGAATTCCTCTGTGAACGCATTATTAACCGTCACTCCCCAAAACACCGAGTGCCCTTGTACTAACCTGAGGAAACATTTATTGTGCAGGCTTACAGGGGATATTATTGTTGCCTAGTAGCAAATGATGAAAACCACAACGTGTTGTGCTAAATACTATTTGGATATCAGCCAGAAAGTCCTATATGGATTAGAGGCACCCGATATCATACCCAGCATCTGTGTTTTACACAAGAGTAATGCGCTAACAAACGCTTAAATGAAACTATCACCATAGATAGACACACGTTCGTAGGACGCTTCCGATGAAGTTTATTATTCCTAACGTCAGTCTGACTTCACGATGTCACCCAAGAGGGACACTACGATGCTGGGGGACTTTTGTTGCAACCATGGATTAAAGTGATACAAAATAGCTTATCCACGCCCTATTTCTAGCTATTAAATGACCAAATTAGGCGGAATGCGTTGTCCTGTATACAACAGCCAGTTGACTATTCATTTGTTGGTCAACGCCTTGTTGTAAAATCCGGGAGGCAGGTTTAGATACATTTGAAGTATAACGCTTAATGCACGTCGAGTAATTTCACAAGTAATATCAGAAGAAACAAACGAAACGACTGCTAGACAAAAATTTCATCTGTGAGGAGACTTACAGATCCCCAGGTGATATAGATTACACATGTCATCAAACATCGAGAAGAACAACAATGATCTTGAAGTTGTCACATACAGGTGCATAGGGGTGATTCGATCAAAGTGAGTACTGAAACAAGAAGTATACCAACGTATGTGATTGATGAAGTTATCAAGTCAGAAGAGATATGAAGACAGTGAACACATTTCATTTTCACTATTTATGATGGCCGTGTTATGTATCAGCTTTTCTGAAAAATCCCTACGATCACATAAACCGGAGCTTGACTTTTCTATAAATGGCAGAAGCGCCCATTACTTCAGTGTAATTCGAGGAGAGATGAGTCGCTAGTGTATAACTGCGTCAAAAGTAGATTTCGTTCCTTACGTTGTTCACCAGGCACGAGTAAGCGCTGCTATTGACTGTGTGCATGGAGTGAGTGAAACCATGGACAGGTATAATTCGAAAGTTGAGAAGAGACTGAAGAACCACAAGGAATAAGTTGCAAATTTTCATCGATGATCATTAAATGGGGGGGGGAGATTTATGAATTGTGGAGAGATTTGAATCACAAAAATCGTGTGATCAACCCTCAAACACTACGAATGCGTAAGCGGTTTTTGAAGCTTACAAAAGGCTATATAATAAAGGAGCTTTCCATTATTGATGACCGGTTAAGCTTTATATCAAATCATGGGTTATTGAGTGCATTGTAGCTTATTTTCACTTATCTATCTAATTTATGTGAGTACACGGATCAACTAATATTCAAATGCAACAAAACGTTTTTGCGCATCGACGGAATCGCGAAACCATGAACACGCTAACTACAGCAAATCTGACGGGCCTGCATATTTCAGTTCATCAACGGATTGATCTAATAGCTTTTATGTTCCACGTAAATCCAACTTTCGAAGTTTATTGGGATAAGAGTTTTTATAAACTAGGAAGAAGCCTGATATTCGGATGCTTCTGTAAAGAATGATATCTTGCATATTCTTATTGATCGGCAACCACTTGAAAATAATGTTATCCCGGAATACATCCGCACAACGAAAAGATTTTCAAATGAGATGCATAATTCACCAGTCTGAATCCATGCCTATTACCATCGTTTGACTGAGTCGCCGAATGACGATTGATCAATAAGATAATTCCCCACGGACGTCCACACATCCCGATGCCTGTGCTTCATGTTATACATGCAACTGAACATATCGGACCAATGTACCTAACATATGACGAATCTTGCGTTCTGCGAACATCGATTGTTTTCAATGTAATGCTTAACAACTGCGAGGCTCCCAATAGCAAATGACCTAATACAGGGACTGCATTTATTTTTATTCGTATGTTGGCAGTTGTGAATGGGAAGAATTGTTCAAGTTAAAAATGGACTAAATTATATTTCCGGACAAGGAAAAGATGTTTAGTGATCAACATTCAACAATCTATTAAACTGAACGACTTGCGATAATTTTCCTTTCATCAAAAGTGCTATGAACGCAGGTGTTTCTATGGTGCATTCCACATAAGGGCGAACAATGAAACCTATTAGCACAATTGCCGCAAATGTGGCGACGGAACTGTGCAACAGGACAGATTCCCTCGACGGTAGGCACAACATGTCTTCAGGGAACGCGTCATTTGTAGTTAGCAAAAAAGGAACAAAGTTCATGACAAGTGCAACCAACTGTCCAACTATTAGGTTGTTTTATATCTTGATTCTATAGTTACCCAATATAAGGATTTGGTAGGTCACATTCCTTTCGCAACTCAGCCAGCTAGTGTTCATGATTCCGGCCGCATACAAACGTACGCTGATCGTCTGACACCCGATATGAGAACGGATGACGAATGGCTGATATAATATGGCCCCATAAAGCAGAACATCCGAGTGAAGTGTTGTATTGTAACGGTAAAAAACGAGAGCGAAGCGTCTATTTTATTTCGATAAAAATTCACGAGCACACCAGTGAGATTGCGTCAGTCCTCGGAAGAATGTTTCTCGATAAAATTGAGTGGTGTTCATCATAGCGCTTTCCTAACAATACTCAGTATGAAGTATTGCATTTGGCTTTCTCGTGAACATCAGAGAGTACAGTGTAAAACTTGTGCTTCGGATATGAATATTACATGTGTTTGGCTGGATGTCATGGTATCGCAACCATGGCTGTTCCAGTTGGCCACGTTTGAACCTGAAGTTCGGAGATAAGCACGCCGTACCGGGTGAGCCTTATTACATGGGTTCGTATCATGTAGTTTGAGAACGTTCAAACTTTTCCTCTTCTGGTTTTATAAATGAATGCTTGTTCGCATTCTTGCTGTCAGTAAAGGAATATTGTTAACCTCATTATCGTATCTGCGACAGAGTTTCCATTGCCGCAATCACTAGGCGAGTGTACTGTGAGAAAATACATTGCACCTTCGGATTTCAGCTTCTTTGTTACTCCTTCTGCTTTCATATAAAACAGACATCTCTCACGTATTTTTATGTTTGAACCGGTTGTCTTTAGGTTTTTTATTCCAAAAATTGTATTTTCCCGAATCCATGCAAATGGATGAACACAGAGAAGGCCGTAACATACAGTAAACGGTTGATTCGTCACAGTACAGTTGACCAAATTTCCAGAAAGTAACCAGTTTTCATCAAGAGCATTATTGTTAAGTGGAGAGGGAATTAGTTTGTAAGATCTTAAAGGCATGTGAAATTGAAGGATAATTATTTTAATGGATGGCATTATGAAAGCTTTACAACTTGTCCCTGATAGTCATATAACAGTTGTAGTCAAATGTTAGGAAGGTATCAAATTTGAATTAGGATTGACACCGTCCTGCTCAAAATTCACCGAATGCGCATTCAATACAATCAATAGCCTAATGACGCTCTCATTCCTCTCCGTTACGCATTCAGTGAACTGTTGTGTCGGACTGTGCTGTGCACGATGGCTAATCGGCGACCCCCGCAGCAGTAGCACAAGTGTAGTGCGCAGTATTTCAGTTATATCTCTGTTCTGGGTTCAAGTTGGGCCATATTGTGACTCTAATATATCCAATACAATAAGCAGACTTTGCAGTTCTAATGGATCATTCGTCCACCTCGACCGTTCAGCGGTCTATCGAATGTTCCCCTTAAACAGAGGTTGGAGGAAACTATTTTACTGGAAGGTAGGTGGGCAATTCAACGACCGTAGAGTTTTAGCACCAATCGGATTCAACAGTTGCTGGCTAATGTTCGTGAACACAGGATAGTTTATCCAAAATCTGTCACCACCTGCCATCGTGCAATATTTTCTTATAAAACTTGAATCACTAGCCGATTGTTTCTATGGAGTCTGTTACCATACTGGGATCCAGACAAACGGAACCATCAGCCTTAGTACAATCGAGCCAGTGGGTACAAGGAATTTAATAGAATCCGGATCCGAAGAACACATGCCGAGTAGTATCCATTTTGCCCAGCGTAGCATCAAACAACTTACTGCAATTGACTCCCAGAATACTAGAAAACGAGAATCACAATGGAATTATATTTTCAGCTTTCATTCCGTGGCAGTCTCTCCAAATATATATAAAGGGACGTTTTAGGGTAGTAACACGGAAGTGTGCCTTTCACCGAAACAATAGCTATCCCAGTTTGCTCTGAATAAAAGTATCCGTCCTGGGCTTAATTTGCTCGTTCGTAAATCTGTACGATGCATGGCGGTAACATCAGAACTAATATTCTTTCGAAAGGTTGTAGATACTTAACAAGTGTTATTGTAGATCATATGAACGTGAATGTTTGACGCATCCTCCGATTGAAGATAATCGAACTTGGTCAGGACAACAGTATACGGCTGGTGATCTTTAATATAGAAAGTTCCTCACAACTGAAATCTATGGAAAAGGACTTCTTCCAAATATTACTTGTTTTTCCTCGGTTCTATTGCATTACCCAGGACTTTCCACCTACAGGTTGTTGCCAAATGTTGAACTTAATTTGAACGTCTTCGGTGAGTTTACATCAACGTTCACGTACTACCCATGTATTTGAGAGCTCAACCTGAATTGATGGAAGTGACTACCCGTGCTCAGCGCAGTAAAATATTGATCAGTGACTGAACAGTATAAACGAGATTATGGTAGGTAAGTCACTGTCAAAAGCTTGTTTCAGAACGCATCACGTATGTCCCTCCCATGGACAAATGAACGGACAATTCGCTATATATAACACTGCAGCAGAACTCACCAATTTTATGAATGGACCCGTTGATGAATGCAGGCTGTGCTTCAGGTTTCATGTTTTTCTGTGCCAAATAGGCCGAGGTTTTAACTGTGTTAAATCCAATATCATCACCCCCATTTAAAATGATCTGCTTCACTGATATTCTTACTTCACCTTATTCCCTGGCTGACGACAAAACGGATGTCAGTTTAACGCAAAACGGTCGAAAGTACTGACTTTTAAAAGGTATGGCATGTACACCTAAGACATGCTCCACCCTGAATCAACGACAATGCTAATCCAAAATCATTATTGTCACAGTGCCTATTTAATTTCAAACCGAGTTGCTCAGTTTGAAATGACACAAACCATATGTGCGTATTCATTGGTCAATCTCCAAGTTGGCGCGAACGGACCAACCAAAACATACTGAACTTACTCTCTTCGGCGGCTGTGATGAAACCGACGCGTCATTCACGTCCCTCTGAAACCATCAATCCACAACCAGAATGAGAGTGTCAGTGTACCATTCTTGCACTGTTCGGGTAGATTCGATCACGGTATGTGGCCAATGGAATATCCATTGATTGTTGTGCGGTTGGCTGGAAAGGAATTGAATTCATCATTATTGTTAACGTCCATTCCGTAAAGTTTTGATCGGCAATCATCCTCAGCATAACAAAACATAAGCCATTTGTCTTCTTTGACAGTTTGCACCATTTCCTGCTGCGAATTATGTTAAATGGAAATGCCGGAAAACGTGCAGCTATGCGAATGCAAGTTTATCAATGCATTCATTCCGCCTCAGTTGGTAACTGGAACGGAATTTGTCAGAGTTGAGGATTTCTTTCTGAATTTTACTACCAAATCCAGCCCTTTGACAGTAATTCGATTTCTCACCTTGTTTACAGTTGCTGTCAACGATGTCGAGCGGAGAATTTATAGTACATTCTCGTCTTGTGAACTGACTCGTAACATCTTGGATGTAATGCCAAACTTAAAGTAGTAGCATCCCGTAGAATTCACAATACATGCCTCCTCAAGGTTGCTTTTGCTGTTTGCTTCTATTGTGTTTCTCATCAGAACGGTATAGGAATCACCAATTCTATTTGTGCACATAGCTCTACCAATGGCGCCGAACTAATCGGATATATAACATTTGCAGAAACAGGCATGAGGCGTTTTGGTGACGAGTGCGGGATCAAGCCACCGACTGTACAGTAAAACGCGAGATCCTGAATGTGAATGTGAACAAGGCAACTGAAAGTGTTGCATTCCTGTTATCCGGAAACTGGAAAAGATATGAGCAAAATCCACCGCATCACTTTCTCTCGTGCACTCGTATGGACTTTTTGTCACCTCTCCTGCGGTTTGAACAGGCGTTGAGTAGTTGTATTTGTTCAACTGATCGACTTCACCACAACGAGTGCACAGCTTTTCGTGCACAGACCAAGTCAATGTAGAATCAATCAGCAAATTACTGGGATCCCAAAAAAGTGCTTAATGAATCCACTGCCAGTTCCTGATCAACGTGGACCACGACATGCGACGAACTGCATACTACCGCTCAATTGAGAAACCTTAACTAGCTTCAACAGAGTGCCAGCCGGTGATCATTTGTCTAACCTGAATGACTGTTGGGCAAAATTCACCTACATTTTTCGTGAACAATAAGAAAGATTTTGATTTTGTCACGATCTTGATTGACAGGAAATGTCAAACGCAACCAGCCACAAATACTGAGCCCCTACAAAGGAACCCAGGAATAAAAATGTGTTCAATCTCTCATTTGGGACGAGATTGAAAACTCAATTGGACTCACCTCGGCGCAGGAAAATTTGGTTGCTTTTCACCTCCGCTGCTGGGTGAGAGTTAGTCGCAGTTCACCGTGGCTTTGTTACCGTGAAAATTCGGGATCTCGTATGACGAGCCGATATGGTAGTTTCCCACCTGGGTCGACTGACGTCAGCAACCCTTGCGACAGTTGTTTGATCGTTTGACGAGTCAACTAAATGGGCACCAAACCAGACACGTCCCATGAAGTTACGAATTTCTGCGATTATTGAAACGCCAACTATTTTCCTGTATCCTTGAGGCGTCACAAGTTGATTGAAGTAAGCAACCACGCTAATGACAGAATCGGCTATCTGCCAAATAGAATTGATCTGTCTTCTGGTAAATGAATACTCTCAGGCTGCAATGTATGGGGTCACCCATTTGGAACGGTTTCCATTGTCTATGCGACCCAACGCAGCATCGGGATTTGCCAGTTTTTCGTCATCAACTGTAACGCCGCCTTTATTAGTGTTCGTGGATTGGACTCCATCCACGAGTATTGTTTACCAGATATCTTCTCGCCACAGTAGTCCGGTGTTTATCCATTTTCTCGTGAAGACCGTTAACAAGTAGAACGCAAATTAGTTGATGCAATCTTAAATTGCATCATCTATTTGATGCAAAACTCATTTGATCTATCAACTGTCCTAATCTGTAGAGGCAATAACCAAACATTTTTCATTTCGCGTCTCGGCATGAATCGTCGGATATTTGCAAATGTGTGAGAACCGGACAGTGTGAAAAGTAAAATCTGTTCAATGCTGTGAGATCAGGTTACAATAACTACTATGTTTCATCTATTTTGTCTGCTAATCGTGAAGTGGCGTGAGTAGTTCACCATACAAACCCGACTAACTGAAAAAGAGGGCTCGTGGAAATATAAACCAATCAGCGTCGAATTGAAGGAATGAAAAAACGTTATTCAATGGACAAACCTACCCGCAACAATGCCACCTGAATCTTGTAGAATATTCTTGTCGATATACCGATATGGTACAAAGGCTCCAAACAATAGATTGTCTACAAAAATCGGAACCACATACATGGCATGACTTTGGTCATTGTCCGTTCTGGAAACACCGGAAGACGGAACGTACCCGATTCGTTCCTTGCTTATTAAGAAACAAATTTGACCCACATAGATAACAAGAATTCGTGAGCCCTGCAAGAGACAATTGTTGATTTTTCTAGACGTTCAGCGGCCCATAAATATGACGAATTCCATGCTGCTCTGTATAACAGCGACCTTTTGGGAAAAAAACGAACATTAAGCAGGAAAGTTATCCTCTCGGTAAATTTGGCAAGCTTTTGTTCGGCCACAAGTAAATGGTAAAGAGGAATAGAACACCTGCAAACTTATAACCGAGTTCAATTGTGAAATTTCGAAGCGCTTGATGTGGCTGTCTACCTCAACCAGTGAGGCGTTTGCCGCGTGTGAGCAATCTGTTCTTGCTGCTGGTTGGATACCAGTCAAAGCCCACTGCTTCACAATGGTGCCTTCTGCAAATTATTCATTTCTGAAGTTGAGCGCGTTTGTGAACATTAGGACGTAATGACAGTAACGTTAGAAATGTATGAATTGCTTTTCATCGCGTCTCAGATTGATCACTCAGAAAACGGAGTGTGAGACGTGGTTGGAATGTAACGGGTAATTTGAATTTCCTGTTGGCATATTATCCAATCACAGAATAATAAATTCTTATAATTGTGCGTAGGATAGTCGATGGCAGCAAACGTTTTTCACATTAGAATGATCTGGGATATGTATTATGCATCATGTTGCCAAAGGTCAGTTTCATTAAGTACGAATAACCGTGTGCAATATCTGTGTAAAACGAAGATTGCAAATCTCCTGTTAATACAAAGGCACATGAGGATCGGCGGTAAACTGAAAGTAGAGCAGCGTAGTGAACGCAACGCTCATAAGGTAGCAGATAGTCATCTGTGTTCATTCTCAGGCAAGAAACCGGAAACTTTCGCATCTGATCCAAATTGGCGTAGTGGAATTCGCCATTGTATGACGTGTATAGTGAAACCAGTGCGAAAGTGGTCGCACCGGTTTCCGAATGGTCGAAAATTAATGCCGAGTACTGCCTAATTTTCGAATGTAGGCGAGTATCGAGTTGAGTCTTACTGTCTTGTGGGATGTACGGATCCGTTATCTAGTGGTAGGACGCGCTTGTCAGTAGGTTGTATCGTGAACCCGTGCACAAACATTTAGTTACAAGTTATTCATAATAGAGAAAGCACGCCCGCTTCTCATCTGTTGATTTCAAACAAACCGGGTAATTTTGGGGTTTGTTCTATTTATTGTGTTATTCAACGACAAATGTGACGCTCAATGCACAACCAAATTATGCATCATGTTGTAATACGCCAATTTCATTCTCCCTTATTGAGGCTTGATAGAGAAAGTTAAAGTGGACACCTCATTCTGTAACGCTTGGATGATATTTGTAATTTGTTCTGATGATGTTCTGAAACCAGGACAACAAACCTACTTATTTCAACTTGTCAACTCACGTGGGTATTCCAGAGAGCTATGGGTTTCGAATTCAGCCATTGGGTGCAACCAGATTCCCAGATCGTTCATTGTCGCGTTTGTAAACAAAGTACCTGTTTGAGGTTCATCCAGATAAATCTAGTTTGTATCAATTTTGTTGCCGATATTTTGCCGTTGTGTGTCGCAGGTACTCCCCCCACTCGCACTACGTTACCATTCAGATAAGCAATTATCGTAAGTGTTGTATCTTGTAGTATTCGGCCTACGAGCGCGTAAACAGACGACAGAATAACGATTAGTGAAACGGTAGATAACCGAACGACGTTCAACGGTTTTGAACGACAGACTACGAAATACGCACAATTAATGCGTACCTTCCCGGCCAACCCAACAATTTGAGACTAACAAACTAACACAGAGAAAAGACTGGCCCCCGGGCAGAGTTACATTATGCCACTCAATCCGAAGACTACGTGACCAGAAACTCGTTCGAATTTATAACGTTTGTGGCTAGTAACAAGCGAAATGAAAAGGAATGGACCTGACAAAAGTCTAGACAGTACGGTCTTAGTGTTTATTCGGGATGACAGCATGAGTTGCCACGACGGCATAAGTCGGTTTTGAAGACCGGAGCGGCGCACGGCCATGACACAGATAACGGTCACTTACAAGTGAACTTTGTTACCCGGGATCACGCAACGTTTTCTGGGAACTGGCAACGTCCTTAGCAAGATGTTTCGAAAACGGGCTGTAGACAGTCCCTAAATTCTACCTCACTGCAAGTGGTATGCGTTCCAATACCCTAAAGGAACGCGTCACACTAACTGATGAAACTGTTCGACTGCCATAAATATCGTGTGAAATAAAAGCAGTGAATAGCATTATGATTCAGCACTATCTGGGTTAGTGACGGGCACTATCTGGTAGTACGAAAAATTGCGCTAAGGTAATCACAAACGGCATTGCAGAGCGTCACAACCCATCCAGCCACAGACGGCGGCAGCCCGGGAGGCCAACCCCATTTGCCAACACCCAGGTGGAAGATTCCGTTTGTGTGCGCAGGGTGTCCATCTGTCCGGGCCAAACCCTGTACCAGTAGGCCGCAGCATCGGCAGAGATTGTTCGATGTGACAAACAACCAACCGGCACTATTTCTTCTTTACGAAATCCTAGACGTATGTGTAAATGTAATGAGTGAGCCGAGGAACTTCTTGAACAGTCAGCGCCAAGCACCCCCTTTTGACCCTCCTCTATGCTCACTGACTGGGGTGACCAGATTCGAGCGATCGAACGCAAATATCGGTGGCTAACCACCTGAAGAAGGTTCGTGTCCTCCACCATGAACGGTCAGATCTTGCTGCAGCGAAACAATACAGCCCTTACCGTCCTTCAATATACGTGAACCTCAAGCATTAAACGGATGTTCTTCTGCCGACAGAACTGTTCTAGATTAGCGTACACCGTTCTGGACTAAGATATACGCACTTATATTTCATTCCACGCATCGTCACTGAGGATACTGCAGGTTCCAAGGGATGCCAACCGAACAACAAATTCCATGATTTCGCTATCTAACAAAAATCTACGTAATCCCAGCATGTTTGCAGAAGCACTTTGTATTTTGAGGCTTCGAAGTACATTCCGAGTTATTTAACAGAAAGCGAAGCAGCTTCAACCGTCGTCTGTTTCGCCTGAATTTCATCAAACAGCAACACCCTGTCGTTCGTATGATAAAGATCAGTCAATCATTCACCAAGTTGGAAGTCCACATCGATATCTTGTGATTGGTGGAGACAACCCTCTGTTATATCGTCCATCACAAGCTTAAATGAAAGTGGTTAAATGTAACAGCTCTGACGTACGCCACCCATGATGTTGAAACTGTTACACACTTCTCCGTGAACCATAACCTGAGCTGAATTCTGGGGACGAGAATATTTTTACACTCACGGTCGGTACGCTCTCGACTGTGGACGACTCTAGAACTGCAGATCGATCCACCGAGTTGGGCGCACTTTCATAACCGCAGGATATGGAAACTGTTGACCAGCGGTACGTGGGACATTGTTGCAGACTTCGAAGAAGAGTTAAAACATTATCTATATATCCCCGCTAGTGCGAAACCCTGCCTGTTGTTGTCCAATGTTAACCTCCAGAATTGCACTGAGTCGACGATTAATGATTGATATAAGAACCTTTGAAATGACTGGGGTCGAGCTAATTACCCTTTGGTTTTCGCGAGACTCCTAATACCTTTATGGAATATAGAAACTTTTGTAGCGTGACCCCAACATAGAGAGATGGTTGCCGTCGTCCACACGCTTCAAAACAGCTGAGTCAAAGCCTCTACTAAAACGTCCTCACATTATTTATGAAGTGCAGGCAACACGTCGTTTGGAACAACAGCCCTATTACGTTTGAAATCCGATGCACAATTGTGAATTTCTATCCTGATAGGTGGTTTCAAATCTACCAATCTGAGGGGCTACAACACAAGTTTGTGGCAAGAACATGATACAAACAGGATACCAGCTGAATTGACTTTCAAAATTATCCGCCACGCGCTCCAACCTTCTGGACTTATTATGGACTGGAATGCCATCTGTTTCACTAATAGCCTTAATAACAGATGGTCGTCTGGGGCCAGTGTCACGTATAAGCCACAAACGTTTGCCAGTGTTCGCCGTAGCAAAAGCGGTTCCAATTTCGTTAACATTTTTTCTGACTAAGCTTTGCGATCAGCCTTCAAAATACATTTCAGTTTCTTATCCATATCTCTTCTTGACTTGTTATGCAAACTACCAATAAGAACCTCCCACTGGGTTTCTAACAATTCAATGGACTTCCTTGAATTCCTAAGTTTTTTGAACCCGTATACCACTGTGCTGCAAGCTGCAGTACCTGTTATTTGGATGGACTGTGGACTTTGAGAGCAGCAGCTATTAGGATCTCTGGGCTGATGAGCCTGCCTAGTACTTATGCTTCAACGATGACATTGAGGTTTTCTCAACAGCTAGTAGTTGCTGTCGGTGGGGTCGCTGGCGAGCAAAAGTAAAAACAAAACGACAGCTTACCCATACATGATCTGAATACAAGTATATGCTCCAATAAGAACAAAAGTATGGAATTTTACCTCGCCGCCTATGAGCTAAGTGTCGATAGGAGGAGAGTGATCTGATACGAGCAAAACGTGTCCTTGTGGCCAATGTTATCATGGTCAGTAGAAACATGAGCAGACAGAATGAATAACTTTCTGAATGTCTCACTTCTAGAGCTGGGCTCAGTAGTGAATCAATCGACTTTTGAGTGCATTGTGTTATCGAACGAAGGTGAGTGAATTGTTGAAAACGTCCCCCCTCTGATCACTGGGCAGTATTAATTGTTAGCTTCGAGTGAGCTACAGAATCTGTGAGTCGATAATTTTACCTTCTCTCGTCGTTTTGCGATAAATTGGCATACCATTGTCTCACTGTCAGACACTGACCATTGATTGCAGTCATGAGAGTTAGCGTGAGATTTCTGGTGTGGGCAGTTGAACAGTTAAACACAAGCTGAATATAAACAGCAGACTTTAACCAAGGGAGTGCAGTTTTTACAGAAGACAGCTTTATATTGAATAATATGCCTTCATAATTGTAGCAGTGCCACATTGGAGAAATAATGTACGTGCGCACGTTCCCACTTTGCATAGGGAACAGCCACATCATTATGGATAGTCTTACAAACCAGTGCATTCTAGACTTTTCATCATAGAAGGAAATGTGCCTGTAACTCATTTGATTGGTGGTTGCTATGTTATCATGTCCACAGTTCCTTCAAAATCTCTTCCATTGATTACCTGAAAAACTGTGTGGATATCCGTGAGTTTTACCACTGTTCACCTAGCTCAGTTTTGGAAAGCGGAGTCAGGTGTTGGGTGACAACCACTGTGTTGTTATTTTCGTATCTATTGCCTCCATGTTAACCGCAGTGCTGTTATCGTGTTGGCTCTCTGAACCGAAGTGGACGGCAGTTTGCTGACATGAGACGAAACTCTGGTCAGTTTTACAAATTCGTTTACGCTACTTACTCTGCAACGATTTGTGGCATGGTCACTGAGGGCAATAAACAGTCGTGTTAGTTTAGGTATACGTTCTAGCTTCTGCTCGACTTCAGCGTTAGTTCATACGCATGTTGATCCAAAATTGAGATTGCAACCAATTCGCAGACAGAGAGACGGTCACTCAATTACTGCTTCGGTTATTCAGCATCTCATATGGTGTCAAATGGGGTGACGGACCCACCAACTATTGATTAACTCAGCATTCAAAACAGTGTTCATGTAGTATTGTTGAGAAAATGTCTTTAGATATGAATGTGGATGAAACTATTGCAGTTATACTGTGGAATGTTGTTGGCATAAACTAAGCTGAAAGAAACAAGCATTTGAATTGGGATGTGTTGACTGCGCTCCGCCTTTCATTACTGCGGAGTGATATTTTTGGGCTGGACGTTTCTAACCTCAAAATCGATTTCCAAATTAACCTACGTGAAAACAGTGTGTTCTACATTTTTCTGGGTCACGATGTCTTGTCATGTTTGACCTATCGTTTCACAGATACAATCAAGAACAAAAGCGCGTGTTGTTCTTGTCAAATCCATTATTCTGTGAAGAAATTAGTACGGTTGCTTTACGCTGATGTAATTTTTCTCGTGCAATCCTTTGTTCTGATGGTTAAAGACGATTGGTGACGAGAAGAGCATTGCACTTGCATGATTTGATTAGCTTTGTCTCAGTTATTCGTCTGAAACCCACTTTGACCATCGCGTTCTAAAAGATCTCGTTTTATTAGGGCCCGCCTCCAAGTGTCGTTGGTGTGCAATAGTTATTCAACTGAAAAATATGAGTTGTTCACGATAGTTGGGCATTTGTAGATGCTGTGGTGATGGTCAGATGTCCGAGCCCGGGTAGGATATGAAGACAGCTGCTAAATTGGTTACCGATAAATTTGAAATGTACACCGCAATAGGTTGGCATTAGTCTCAGAAGGCATGACCTCAGATTTGACCCCAATAAATCACCTCAAGTGGAAGCTACATTGTACAGTTATACAATTAAGTGATTAAATTATATCGGGCTTTGTCAAATGACGATTTGCTAGAACCTGGTTGGTAGAGAAATCAACAGGTGTCATCACCAAATATATATCGTAGTTACAGGGCTATATATAAATGTATCCCGCTAAAAGCTAATCGCTACAGGCGTTATTAATCCACTGAAACCTCGAAATGATGTTCGTTAAAAAATGGACATGACCTAATGAAGCAACTGGTGATCTTGATAAAAAGAGCGAATTAGTGTAACTAAAGTAATCGATTTCTAAGTTTCGATAAAATCACTTATAGCCCTCTCGGAAAACGTCGTTGCACGACGGGCTGAATAAAGAAAGGAGAGTTTCAAATATCAGTCGATGGTTTCGTTAAGAAATTGTCTTTTCTTCAAAACGACATAATTATTTGCGTGACGATTTCGTCAATTTTCTCCATTTTCGAATTAATATGAAATTGCAATTTTTGTCCGTCATCATGTCTACAGTGTATTTTACGGATCTTTCAAAATTGCCTTAGGTCTATATGCCCACGCTAAGTGAATATCAAGTGGTCTGAATAGGACTCTTATAAAAGCCATCCCTGCTGTTATACATTGAGCGGATTTTCAGACTGTTCACAAGAACTGACAACATGATCCGACAGAATATCTTCTTTGCCCACACCATATACTAGACCTTGCATATTTTGATGGAAATTGTCGCAAAATTCAGAACTTGGAGTAGCTCAAACAAACTAGACGTTTCCATAATGTAACGATTTATGAATAACGGTAGTTAGTGCCATCAACAAAATGTTATCTCAACCACTTACGTCATCCTAGTTTTACCGAAAACCATTATTTTGTATATAACCCCGTCTCATGTAACGTCACACTACTCTGTATCTTCGAAGAGATATTTTGATCACACGCATCTCAGTGAAAAGACTTATTCCACTCCCCTGTAAATCGCTGACACTGCCGGACATACTTAAGTCACTGGGACTAATAAGAGACCAAACGACATGCTAAAACTAGTTAGTAGCTCAACGGAACCCCTTCACATATTATCACCAGTGTAACGAAACAAATGTTTGGTGAACCCTTTGCACACGTGAGTCTTGTCAGCTGGTATATCTGGGACATATTAATCACCACTTCATGGTGTAGGATCGACTGGCAATCCGACATCTTGACCGTGAGTAGCACCACAGTATTGACGATCTTCAGAGTTGAATTCTGTCAGACTACCTAGTTATCACACTTAATCAACCCAAGTCACATTGACCAGGTGAGTCAAACTTGTATTCTGTTTCAAGCAACAACACATTTCTATCAATCGTCTATCGAGCCACTCCTCCGTCTGTTTGATTCTAATCAACAACCTCTTGCTTGTCGATTAGTTTTACAAAATTTCAATAATTAAACACAGTTTCCTCGAAAGCAATTAATTTAGCTGAGAATTTTATCTCCCTAATCGTTGCCTTCTCGTTTTATTTCAAATTGTTAGGTCCAATATTATCTCAGACAGCAGAATTGATACCAACCAGCATATTGGTCAGGAAGGACGTATGGTTTTCATGTAAAAGTTGATATCGCACTCTTAATCTGTCAAGCCTGTCGGTTCAGTAGCCAAGATCGACGATGTATGGACTCGATACGAACCTTTATGCTGTTCACAATTCTGGTTATCGTTGCTCACGCTAATTATAGTATTTAGTGCTACCTGGCTACAGTTTGATTACTGTAGAAAGATCCGCTAGGACTCTCCGACCAACATTTAGGTCGGAATATATTTGAGTATAAAACTGCGGAATGTCACTTCCCTCGATTAACTTTACACGCCTTGTTTGTTGGCAAGCTCAATGCGTTACTTTAGAGTAGGCTTACTGCTATCGCAGAAACACTTTCGAATCAAGATCTAACTGTATGATCTACTTTTTCGAAACATATTGGGCAATCGATGACTAAACGATTCACAAATATTTCTCGTGTCGACAGGTGAATGTTTCAATAAGGCTGAAGCTAACTGATTGTACTCGTAGGCGAAAATACTGGATTACGAGTAATTGCATTAGTCATTCTGTTGAAACGCACTGCTCATTACTATTTCGTCATATGGAGGATTTGCACCATGTTCTCATGACCGGAGATATAAGCGCCTTTGAGGAATACAATTATATTCGCAAAATTAACGGAGGTTTTAGTTGGTGACCAATACCGCATAGCTTTTTGCGGCACTGTGCCATATTTGGTGCAAAAACACTGGAAGCAAACCTACAAGGGTGACATCTTGTGTCTCTCCTCACTGAAGGTGGTGCAGTCCATTCCATGATAAGAATTCGAATAAGAACATTCTAGGTATTCGAAGTATCAGCTTGAATTGACTTCATAGTCACTCTTAATCAACGTGAACTCTGCAACGCCGTTAAATATGATGCCACAAATATATGTACTACAGGTTACCGCTAAGCAGTCCGAATAAGTGATCGCTGGACTGACGCGAAGAGTTACGACCATTTTCAGTGTGCCAAATGAATTAGAGATAGCGTTCATCTCCGTCGGTATATGCAGCCACACACCCATCGATTGTCCGTCTCTGCTGGCCTTCAGTTTACTCGGGCGGCTTTCCTGAAGAGTGTGATGAAGCTTCTAAGAGATTGATTAGACAACTTAAGATTAATCCGTTTCCATGTCCTTTATTGCAACCTGCTAAGAGCTCAATCTGACTTAATAAATGGTCAAACGTCAAGTTGAACCATCCTAGCTGAAAATATATTTTGAAAGGTCAACTAATAGGAAGTCTTCAGAAAAACTAAGTTCCAAGCAGGCCTTCGGATGGACCACCTTGTAGAAAATCACTTCGCGCCTGTCGTTTGTTGACATGAATCCCTTAGAGTCGTTTCTATTTAGCTGGTTCTGCATCCAGAAGTAGAAGGCAACCGTGGCATAGTAAGGGTTTGGTAGATACGGCATCCTAGAAAATGAAACAAATTTCTTTTCAACTCAGGTTCTGCATTTTGTACTTCACTCTATTCCCAAGTTACAGGTGACTGGTGAAAAGGTCTTCCCTTGGAGAGTAGACAGGATTCTGAACAGTGTAGACGGACAGGTTGACCGGATGAAACAGCTTCTTATGTTAGATTGAATCGAATGTTCAGTGCGTAACAGATTATATGCATTTTCGTTACTGCTAGTGTAGTTCGTTGCAATTACTGTCACTGGGCATTGGTTTTCATGTCCATTTTGGAATCAATGGTGGTATTACCAGTGACTGAGCGGTGTGTATTTTGCTAAGCAATCCGACCGACCTCACCAGCTTCGCGACATTAAATCAACGGATATAAGTGATGAGAGTTTAGCAACCGCACAAGGCATAAAGTGGAGATTTCAGTTTAAAACAGGGCAAACAGGGATCTGTCAATGTAAGCAATGAAAAACTAACAGACACGGAAATGCATGTGCGATATGTATTACACATACAGAGAGGAATCTTCCAGACCTGTTTCGCGCACTACAATCTGTTGAAGGAATGAAGTGAACTGTGCGCATATCATACGAAGGAAGTTGAAAAAATATCAAAATGACAACCAATTGATGAGAGTACAAGCATTCAACGATTGTTATCTATGATACCAGGATAGTGCTGGGTTGACTGGCTTGTGCAAGAGTATTGCGGTTCATCGTAGTGATTTTAGTAGCAGGCGATGCATGCGTTGTGATTCAGTAATACAACGTATGGATGGCCTCCTTTGTTTTGGATAGCATACCTTGTTACTTTCGAATGTCGTTTGTGAGAAGACTGCACAGTCTCTGCTTTACTGCTGACTAGCCACTCTGAAATGCACTTCGCGACAAGTGTCTTGGGCGTGCCCATTGTTTCGTTAGTTTGCTTGACCGCGGTCATACAACGTAAATGCACGAGTATTGTTCGACGTGCTGATAGAGTTGCGTGGGTCATTCCTTGGTGTGCAGGGCAACCATTTCATTTGATTGATCAATCTCATTTCCATTACGTAGTACGCAGCTATCAAGCCACATTTCAACTACAAGTTTATATGGCCCCAGTACTTGGCTATTAGCGAGTGTGCATTTTTTCAAATATTTATTTTCATTTGGGCATCGATATCGAATAAATCTTTGTGTTGAACAATATAATCTCTAAAGTTTTGGAAATTTAATATGCATTTCCTTTAAGCGGTCATCACACGATGGCCTTCTTTGAATTATGCTATGTGCACCTCTGTCATGAAAGTAACACAGGCTGATAGACCGATTTGTCAACAAACAGATCAATGGGGGAGTTTATCCAGGTTGGGGACATAAACGGCGTGATCATTTCACGAAACCCAACAAACAATGCATGATAGCGTGCGCGCCAACAGAGCCAGTTAGAATTTGATGCTTCTGCGGAAGCCAATACCATATGACCAGTGAGAGAACTAGAATTCAATGGGTGGTGGTTTCCTCAATTAGTTGGTTAGATTTGTCCACCGAGAAATCCAGCCATAATAAAGAAGCGATAAAAACTCTTAAATGTATTTGGATAAATTGTATTTCTCCATACAAACCAGTATTATTCCGTTCACAAGACTCTGACCGCTTAGTAGGAAACAACGAAAAACGGGTAGCTGCTGTGTATTTCAAATTCATTCACTTTAATCAATTGAATGTTGTTCAAGACACTTGGAATTTTTGGGCGATCACGTTATAGGAAGTTTCACGTGTTTGATAGAGAGGATGCAGGCTATCCAACAAAACACGAAAGTTTCATGTATGGCCCGTCGTTTGTATCAAATGACCACTGGCCATTATAGAACATATCTCGTAATGCTGGCCTACAAACTGATTCCTAATGTTGTAGAACAGGCATTTTTGCTTGTGACTAATATACTACTTTTCTGCCATACAACACTTACATCTTCGCTTGGGAATCACTAAGCTTAACTATATTGAATAATGTTTTTATTAACAGTTGATAGCCAAACTTATTTTAGATTCTACCAAGAAAAGATTCCCTTAAGGAAGGAACGCGTAAATACGTAACACCCCATCGGGTCAACTAATGACCAATGCTATGTTCAGCGTACTTTTGCAAGGAGATCGTAAAACACAGAAGGTGAATGTCGGTATAATATACGTATACGGAGCGCCATAGACTATCGTATGCAGTGTTTGCTGCTGTAATCAGGACTATAAAATAGAATTCAAACTGAACCCTTATTTCCTTGTCCAATTCATTCTGCCTCTTTGGTTTGAAACCATTGAAACCAACACAGAAACATGCGTACAAAACTGGTGCTCCATTGCTTCGTCACGAGATTAGGGTAGTGTTATTTCTGCGACTATCAAGAACACCCTGAACTAAAATACCTGATGATATCGCCTTTCTTGTCGGGAAGCTTACACTTCTAGTGTTATTGATTGTTGAGTGATAAAATGAGTATAACCAGGATTTACGGTCCGATTCGTGAGTTATTACATAAAGGGTCGAAAGCAACTGCTTGTGCTTCGATCAGTACAAGCAACTACACGTAACCTGAATTGTTATTGCGTGCGGTTATTTGATTAAGTACCTTCATCATAGATTCGTGCTTTCCCAAATCTCATTTTCGTCACGAGTCAGCACTGACTGCGAGCACGCACAAAGTTGATCACATCCTTATATGTGCGATGTCAATGTATTGAAGTTGCGTCGATTGAAAAATTAAGATTGACAGGTTTGAGCCTAACAAATCGACGTGGGCATAACAGTTGGCTGAAAACTGAGCATGAATCGTGGTAAAACTACCAGCAGCAACCCGACCTATACTGCTACCTCGCCGAGGTGGTCCGGCTTGTTTACTGTTTCAATCCGGCGGGCTATGCCGACAAGGACTACGGTACTTCCAGGTGCAACCTTGTCAGACAGGCCGAAGGGAAGCAGTCAGGCGAAAAGCAGTTACACTCATAGGATTGTATATCGCACTACTGACCGCATAGGAGTGTTTAGGTAGTGAGGCACGATCCTATGGACATACAGCAGAACTACTTTTTATAGTTGCGGCACTGCTGTCTTCCGTAACAGAAAGAAGGGGTTTAGAAAGGGTACTCTCAAACGATGGGCACTCCGATCACCCAACGGTTGACCGTGATCACCGGCCTATTATCCAATACGGTCGAAAAAATCTGGTATCTTTCCGAAGTCTGATGTACCTTTGAGAACACACACTGTGCACAGCAGTGCTCAGAATGAGACAACAATTTTATATTCACTGCGCCCTTGGGCTAACCAAGTCCCTCACTGCCAAGTGAGTCAGACTATTGAGTCATCGACTCCGAGTGGGGTCCCCCAAGAAAACCCCACATCCTGTTGTCTCGCAGGTCAGACTTTCGTATCAGAGGTTCCGAGTGGGGTCTCTGGAGTTAACCACATTCCGCGGCATATACGACTGAGAAGTATTTGAAGTTATCGTTCTGTTTACAGTGACTTTGCTAAACGATTTCTACCTTCTCTTACTGTTTCACCCCCTATTCCTTGTGCCTTCCATAGGCCTTCGGGCGATTATTGTTTTCTGAGGCCAGGACAACTGGTAAACATTGGTATCTTCAATGTCGGCACTCTCCGACAAGTCGGTCAGCAAGCTGCTCTGGCTAGTACTGTCGCAAGTCTGGAGCTTTATTTGTGCTGTGTGTCAGAGACGCGAGTCTACGATTCTAGCACGGTTATCCACTTCATCTCGCCTCCAGATAACTGTCGATTCAAGCGCTCCTCTCTCAGGGTTTCTGGTGACGCCGAAGGTGATCCTCGCGGTCAAGCTGGTGTGGGAATCGCACTGGGTTCCGGAGCGGAGCAATGCTTGCTCGATTGAATGCCAGTGAATAGTCGCTTGTGCGCTGTCAGACTCAATACATCGGTAAACGTCTGTCGACGCGAATCAGAAAGACGTTGTATATTCACGATGTCGGCGTATGCTCCAACAGACAACAGTTCGGGTGCTACCAGGGACGCGTTCTATGACGCCCTCGTTGACCTTCGGAAGCAAACTAAACGGTCAGACATAATCATACTAGCGGGCGATTTGAATGCTTAGCCTGGTCGTCTTTCTCCGAATGAGGAGCGGCTTGGAGGTATGTTTGGTGTCCGGGCACAACGCACTGATAACGGTAAAAGACTGCTGCAACTGTGGGCATCTCACGATCTGTATATTTCGAGCACCACATTCCAACACAGGAGGAATCACCGTGTGCCTCCTGACCATGGACACATTTGAGTCATATAGCAGTCAGTTACAGGTGGCGTCACTCCGTTAACGACTGTCGTGTCATTTGGAGCAACCAACTGTATACGACCCATGCTGCTGCGCGTGCCGATTTTGTTTTATCATTTGCCCAGAGGACCCACGCCCGTAAATGCAAGGTACTTAACTGGCACTCGAACGATGATAGTGTGTAAGTTGCTTATCAAGAGGCGTTGGTGGAGAGGTTGCCAAGTTCGAGTGAGATGAAGGATCCTAATGAACACTGGGAACAATTTGCCAAAGCTGTGAAAGTATGCCGTGAATAGGCATGTTCCTATGGAGCTGTTCAGTTGCGACAGAGCTGGATTTCCACCAAGGCGATGAGCTTAATGATCAAGCGCCACTCGATCCCACCTGGTTCTGAATATGATGACGACCGTCGAGAACTTGAACGCATGCTGACTAAAAGTTTGTACAAGGACTGTGAGCACTACTTCGTGGAACAATGAAAAGAGATGCAAAAGCCTTTTTATCTGAGAATAACGGAAAGCTTTTTTCCAACATCCGTGGTTGTACTGACCGTCGCGTCGGTGTAAGTGAGGCCATATGTGGAAAAGATGGTTCATTTGTTACCAGTCAGTCGCGCCAAATTAACAGGTGGGCTGAACATTTCGAAAGACGGTGCAGCCGGCCTCAACCAGATCATGTGGACGACGGGACTTAAACGGTCAGTCATTGCATTTCAGACGGTCCTCCGTCGGAATGAGGAGCGGTCCTGGAGCTCAAGTTATTGGAGCGTAATAAGGCTCCTGGCCCAGGCCTCCTCTCTCCTTCTCGTCTCAAGGATGATGGAGAGAGGTTAAAATCGGAACTGACAGAACTCCTCCAGACGATCTCGGAGACTGAAGAGATGCCTCGTGCTTGAGGCCTATCAACAGTGAGTCCCGTTTGCAAAAGAAGGCCCGAAGTCTATGTGACAACCACAGAGGCATTAATTTGATGTCAATTGCGTCCAAGTTACTCACTGGCCTTATTTTACGTCGGCTCATTGAGCACAGAGAAAGCAAGGTACGT
>LUCH01003243.1:29781-75191 GCA_013368495.1 Paragonimus heterotremus | reverse complement strand
GAAACTTAAGTTTCCGGATGCACTAGCCGATCTCGATAAACATTGGGGATTACGGATGAATACTTATACTTCACGGTTCAAATTCTCGTCGTTACGTCAAGCGGCAGGAGAAGATTTGAATGGATTTATCTCTAGGTTGCTTTGTTCAGTCCGCCAATGTGAGTACGGTACGGTGCCGCAGAAGAAAATTGAGGAAGTTCTTCTGATACAACAACTGAGTTCTGGTGTCCATGACTCAAAATTCGCTAGACACTATTGGCCGAAAATTCAGTGAAACTTACATGGGAGAGGGCTTGCGATCTGGCAAGAGCCAAGGTTCAGGTCGGCGATCAAAATAAATTGTCTACTACGATAGCCCCGTCTGCGGCGATTTCTCGTGTGAGAGAAACTACGGGTCTCTGCTTGAATTATTCGAAACATACGGCGTGCTACCGGTGCGGAAGTCCAAAATGCAAGGCTGACTACGACAAATGCTCCGTAATGAACGCTGCATGTAGATTATGTAATACGCCTGGTCACTTTGCCCGAGCTTGTCGCTCCAGATCAGCTGCTGCTGTGACGGAAACGTTGGAAGACGTTGGGCTAAAGGAATGTTCAGGAAGTGAACATATTTTTTCAGTTCATGAGAAAGAACCGCAATCATCATCGAAAGCCTGTGAACCCCTCTTCCAATCGCTGACGTACGTACTGTGTTTTTTGAAGTTGGTGGTAGAACAATTTCGTTATGCATGGAAATGGATTCAGCCTCACCAATTACAGTTTTACCCCTGGATTTTTAGAAAAAGTACCTGGTGACCTTACCAACACCACCTCATCGGCTGCCTGGGCCGTGTGGACTGAGAGTTCTCCATAACGTTACTTGAAACGGTTGCTCTAATACAGCTTACTTACTACTGGTATTTCCCGTCCTTCTTGAATACAACAAGACCCAACTGTGGAAAGTCAGGGCTTCGGCTGGATTCCAACCAGCGACAGAAACACCATGCCCAAACGCGGCAAGCGCTCTACCAGCTGAGCTACAAAGCTACGCCAAGAGCTCGGAAATTTCACATTCGGACTCGGTTCTGTACCAGCGAAAGTGAAAGTTACATTGCCAGAACGGACCAAGGACAATCTCGATGACTGGCCAAACACATTTTGTAATAGATGAAACAACGGGTCACGCACCGGCCAGCTCGTGGACTCACGCCATGGATGGTTTAGCATCTCATGACAACCCGTTTGAACCATTCTAACTACTTCTGAGAAGCGAAGCCTAAATTGTCCGTCATTAGAGAAGTCACTCTTATTTAAGCTCACTAACTAGCGTTGTGTACACAAAGTGTCTGAGACAACTCATCTGGTTGTCCTGGTCTTCAGTGTGTAATATTTGGCCTGCAAATGCATGTGGTTCCTGTTGGTCTGATTTATACAAATCACGTTTTACGATTTCTTTTGATTAGTGTAGGAGAAGTGTGAACTCGTTTGAATTCTGTCAGGTTATCAGTAGTCCCATAGAAAAGCAAGTGAGACAGATAGCTTTTCGGCGGTCGTCAAGTGTATCATTTCATTGCAAACTTGTCCGCCTTCGAAAGACTTTCATTCATCCAGACGATGCTCATCAACACCTGTCTACCGTTGTTACGTGCTGTGATTGTTCCAGGAATACAGAAATGAAGTATTTAAATTAGCTCAACCCCAGAGCTAGCTTCGATGCAATAGTAATAACAACCGAACTATGCAAAGCAGTTAATTTATCCGTCGAGCGCAATTGTACAAGTTCTAGTCAGCAATGTAATAAAACAGTAGTAATGATAAATGAGGTTACTGTCAATCACCACATCTTCCGCAGTTCAAATGAAAGTCCTGGCAGTAGTTGTGACGTTGCTTCTTTTTCACACGTTCAGGAATTCTTGCCTGCGCCGGATCTATTGCATATGCTCTTTCAGTAACTGACTGTAAGTCTGAAACAGACTCAGAAAAAAAACTTTCACTCTCAGAAGATTTAACAGACAAAATAAGAGAGAGCTTCAAAATCTTCATACACTCAAACCGATAATGGACGGACCAGAATTAATGACAAAAAATGAACATGAATAAATTGAGTACTGCACATCTGTGAGTGTAAGTTCACAGTCTCCGAAAATAGGTAAAACATGTCCAGTAATACCGTTAGCATACATGTTGACAGGTTTCAAGATAACAGTAGGTTCCAGCTGTTTCACGCGAGCGACAGAAATAAAAGATTCAATACTACCGGTGTCAACGATGAAGGAATGTGGAGGACCACGGTTACCAGTAAACGACTGCGTTATATAGTGCGTAGAATCAAGAGAATTGGTAGAAATCACAGTAGGAACAATGGATTGAAAGTCAGAATTGAAGTTATCATCGTCACAACTGGAATGTATAAAAGAAGATTGTGAATTACGACAAATGGACCGAATGTGATTGCAACCACATGACTAACAGTCGTTCCACTGACTGGTAGCATTTGGATCATGTGTAGGATGATTATCATCAATTGCATTTCCGGTATTTAATTTCTCAGACAGCCGCCTATGCTGACCTTCTGATCGTCTCACGTCGTTGTTGTATAAAACCATCGGTTCATCTTTTATGGCAGCTTTGACATCCTGATATTGTTCGCATAATGTTCTGGCTGACTGGAAAATGGAATTCGGAAGCAGTAAAAGCTCTTCTGTTGTAGATCACGCAAATTTATTCCAGCAATCAAACGGTCACGGAGTTGAGTATGTAATTGGTCTTCGAAATTACACCGAGCAGCTTGAGTCTGAATTTCAAGAATAAACTGTCTGATATCCTGATTTTCTTTTCTCACGAGCGTATGAAATTTGGCTCGTTCGGCTGTTTTAAAGTTTACAGGTTGAACATGTGAAAGCAGCAGTTTCTTCAAGGATTCGTAAGGAAGAGAAATCGGTGAATCAGGAAATGCCAAGTTTTTCACCAAGCCGTACGCATCCTTGCCAATTACGGTGAGGAAGTGAGCGGCTTTCTTTTCCGTTTTCATCTCTTTGCCTGTGAGACACCATATTTCGAAGCGTTCGAAATAGTCGTCGATTTCTCTCGACGAATTATGAATATTAAGAATTTCAAGTGGACAGGAATCCATCGTAAAAATTTACAGAAGTCCGGGACGTCAACTGTGATGGTTCCAGGAATACAGAAATGAAGTATTTAAATTAGCTCAACCCCAGAGCTAGCTTCGACGCAATAGTAATAACAACCGAACTGTGCAAAGCAGATAATTTATCCGTCGAGCGCAATTGTACAAGTTCTAGTCAGCAATGTAATAAAACAACAGTAATGATAAATGGGTTTACTGTCAATCACCACAGTGCACAAGGGTTGCTGCTGCAACATACTAGTTATCTCCTTTCTGGCTAACTTGTATTAAGGCTGTTCCAACTTGAAATGTCTTTGATTTTCCGTCTGTTTTTTTGAAAATAAGTGAAATATAAACAGATTGTCGGTCTTGGTGATACTAACCGTTCTGCCGTCACTTCCTGACACTTGTCTAATGGATCTAAACGTTATATACAATTTAAGTGTGAATACGAGATCAAAAAGACGATGGAAATGAAGGCAACTGACTCACAATAGTTCGTTAAGGTGCGTTGTTCTAGAATTCCACTATACCGATTTCAGTATCCAATGGATACAATCTGTCATATTGTTCCTTAGTAATTTCTGAGGCCACAACGGAAATTATTCCGATGACTGATAGATGAGGAAATTTGCCGCAATAGACGGTTGATTCCGTTAATTTCTAACTCTCCAAAAATCTGTTTACTGGCGACACTGAACGCAGAGAGAACGCGAGGCTCACGACCCGGAAAGTGCGATTTGTGTTTATTGATTATTGATTAATTCGATTAGCTTGATTTAAACGTGGGTTGTACATGTAAAACTGAGGAAAGTGAAAAGTCTGATCAACAATGGCAATTATGAAATAGAAAATACTCTACAAAACGCTACGCATAGTTTATTTTCAGAATGAGCTAACCCTCAAGCTTTAACCATGTGCGTGCCTCTAGGTATTCAGTTTCGTATTCATTTAGGAAATTCTATTTTGATAAGCTTATCCCCATTTTGAACACATGCCTAAAATCTGTTTATCGTCTGTTGTTTTACCCTGCAAAGATGGTGAAGCCAGAAGCTCTGGACAAGCGTTGCTATATGAGACATTTGAGCCCGAGTTGACAAATCGCGGTAGACCGTGCATTTTGAAATCCATTTAACTGGAACGGTTACTCTTTCAAGCCAGTTTTCAGTACAGTTGTTTTCAGATTCTGTGATTCAGTTTGTTTTTCAATTGGTTTCCTTTATTTATGTCAGCCTTGACATCGTCACCACTTCTGAGATTTTACATCACCATGTAGCATAAGTTACTGTGCAGATAAGCCGTCTACTGTTTTCGGAATGCTAAAACTTTCCCATATCTTCCAGGCCTTGACGTAAGATGCTTCTAGTTCATGAATAGTATGACCAACTCTTGATCACAGTGCCAGTTACACGTTGAGAGGCTTTAAAAAGTGGGTAGGCCAATCTCCACAAATGGACCATTCGTGCATTACATGAGGGCATCCAACAATTTTGTGATCTCATTCGAGCCGGTAGTCAACGCAGATTGGTGGACACTCACTGAACTAACTATCGTTTTGAAGTGGAAAACATTACTGACGGCTGTTTCCAGTGTGGTCGTACAGCAGATCCAACGACATGCTGCATGCAGCCTATTAAAAAATTTAGACCGATTCAGTTAACGAACAACGTGTTAACCAGGCGGCGCTCATCCACTCATCCACTGTAATGAAAACGGACTCGAGCAGTTTTCTGAATGATGAAGGTTCAGCTGATCAGAACTCACACACAAGCTGCTGCAAGCCGAATTCCGATCGATCGATACCAGTCAATCAGAAATGTCGATTAACTGCTACATTGATCAGTGTTCTACAAAAAAAGTAGTGTCATTTTTCCAATAAATTGTGATGGCTTAGTACCACTCAAATTTCTGTTCTGTTTTTTCTCGATTTGGTAGTCCAGAGTGCGATATCAACGAACTTCGCTCCTTTACCTTAGCTTAAGTCAAGTTCTCCGGTAGATTATACAGCAGGTTGCGCATCAACAGTGGTATATGTATGCAGGTTGTTGGCCGGTTATTATACTTAAGAATTTGCACACGCAACGCAGAAAGTATCGGTCATGAAACAGACGCTCGTCTCTTAAATTATAGAAAGGTAGTCGCTATTTCAGGATATCCTAAATGACAGATAATTGTCTCCATAAAACTTAAGTGTGATGCATGTAGGACGAATGAAACAGACGTGTTATTTTACAGCTGCAAACCATGACCACCAGCTGTTGAAGAAATGAACTGTCTCATAGTATTTGATAAGTTGTGTTTCCGTTTGACTGCTTGCACCGGGTTGCTACGGTATAAACAACAGACAGATAATTTTTGCTGAGAGTCAGGTAACTTCCTCTGCCCAGTTTGTACAGTCGTGGATGGTGACGCCATGTGTAAAGACGTCAGCTGGTTGCATGCCGCACGAAGCACTTTCGTTGATTGACGTGGAATGCAAAGTTGACAAACGACGGGCCGGCAGAGAGAAATGAAGTCAGTTATCAGTAGGTCAACCACTGTTGGCAGGGTTCCTCTCCCGGGTTTGGATCCTCGCGATGGACTGAGTCGGTAGGCGAAAACACTGAAAGAGATGCCGGCTAACTGGACTCACTTGCATTAATATTGTTCTCGTCTGACGCGATTATCTGCGAATAAGTTGCAATTAATGAACTGTTTCACTGAAGACTGCAAGGAGGCGGTTTTGCTGATGAAGCCTTACCTTAATTTACAGCTTGGTTGTTTTTAAAGAGATGTGTGCGCACTGGTCTGTAAACAGGGTGATTTTAGAAACTAGGTTCAGTCTCTTTTACTTCTAAGATAGAGTGTGTCCTATTCCTTCATAATTTTGTGACTGTTAGGCATCGCTCTGAACCGCCTAGGATGATGACGATAGTGTTATCAACAGACTTGCCTATGAAGAACGTAGTGACTTGGCCAATTTTTCCAAGCGGCATCAACGAAAAGGAATGAGGATCGAACGGATCGATATCGATTCTAGGACAGTATCGGTTAAGAGCATACTTCCAACGTAGTCGGTGCTGAAGAAAGCATCCTTGTTACTGACCGGCAGGATCACAGCAACTCTATAACGTTTTACCATGAACTGTTTCATTCACGATGTTGTTTGGATACAACCTGAATGTCTCCAACTACCAAGTGTTCCTGTCTGTGGACAAGTATTAAAAGGTGAAAAACTGAAGTAGTTCGCAAAGCTGCAAAGAAAAGACCTCGAAGCAGTCATTTGGCGACTGAGGCTGTTCAAGTCGGACATGCTACTTGTTTAGGAAACCAGCTATAAATCTGTGCCAAACAGGGTTGTACACACAACAGAATGAATGTTTCAACATTAGACTCCGTTTGTAAACTACTTATGATCTGTATATACTACACGGTATCACCTACATTTTGTACAGACATATGTGTGATATAGCTCAGTCACACTCTTGTTAATCTTCTCTGGCATTTGTGTGCTATAAAAATACATAGCAAAAGACGTCGTTACATCAGAATTTGCGCAATTTAGTGACTATCTAACTACCGTCACCACTTTATGAGCTGTTGCATTTTAAGCGCATATAAGGATGCCTCTATTTTTGGTATTAGATTATAATCTTCAAGTTGATGCATTTTTCACAATGTAATGCAGTCGGGCGGATTTTCATGGTGCTGGTTTAGAGAATCGACGTGTGAAAAGAGCGGAATATTCAACAGCAAACACTTAGTTCCCATCCGGCCCGTGCTCAAACAAATAATAACGTGCAAACCTGACGATCAACGGATCAACGTGTTTGCATTTTCAAAAGTGGAACCTTCTCTAACATCTTCTCATAAGAAACCATATACCGAAACATACATCCCTTTGTCCAACTGCTTATGATAAGCGCAAATTGACACGTATACCAAATTGCAGTACCTTTAAAACTATCCATAAATATTCTCACCGATAAACTGACGTGGCTAACAAGTATTTCAAAAACCGACTTGTTTGTTTCCAAGATATGTAATCGTTCAATAACGTTTTCAACGTTTGCCCCCAATGTTCCACCTCTGTTTTTCATTAGGCTGATTTAGATTAGAGCCCCAGAGCAAACAGCAATGGAAAGAACCAAACAGCTTAAGGTGTTTCCGCTATTACTTCTTTCAAATGAAAACATGACATCAGCACCGGAATCATTGGAAAAAAAATGGTGGCATTTAACACAACGTCAACCTAGAACTAAAAATCACTCAACTTTGAAGATTATTCCCACCGATGTCGAGCAACACAAAGGTAGTTAGTGGCTCGTAGCAGGTACCACTGCATCATAACTAACGAGCAGCATACTAAAATCAGGTTTTGATTTTGAGATGTTTTGACGGAGGGGTCGATCTTTCCCATGGGTCAAGACCCACTCACTTCTTTCACTCTTCTTCACAATCAGCTTAAATTTTGGTAACCCATGTTTGCATGAATGTCAGTTCCGTTTATTTTCAAGCTGGTGCATTCCACCAATGCGGAGCTGGTTCACTACTTCTCCCCTATTTGCTAACAGCGTTGTCACCTACATGCCAATGCCAACAAACGTTTCTCTGCAGCTCCATACTTTCCTATCATTTTCTGCAACTGAAAAATTTGCTCGATCTTTCTAAAACATGCAAACGGAATCCAGAACTCCTACTGGACTATTTATTTTAAGTATCTTTGGAACCAGCTTGATCTCTGCTCCTTTTTTAGGGTGCAAGATATGACAGTGATCGCGATATTGTTCTACAGTTTCACGGTTCGACAGTTCCCCTGAATGATTTCAGTAGCATACCCATTTTGTCACTCATTATCTGCAGTGCGTTTCCAACTTGCAGTGGCTGAATCAGGTAATTAGTGATGAAGTCTGGCAACCTGTGTTAGAAACTATATACTCACGTTCATCTGTGCCATTGACAACAATGTATCGATGTCACATACCAGTGCTTAATTGTCGTAAAACCATGGAAAGAAGAAGCCTCAGTTTGCGAACAGAACTGAGGCTAAGACATGGCTTAGTTGCCAAAAGCACCTACTTCCAGATTCAACCATTCAACAGAAGGGAGTGTCTATCGACGCGCTCGCTGTCACGTT
This sequence comes from Paragonimus heterotremus, assembly GCA_013368495.1. NCBI lineage: Eukaryota > Metazoa > Platyhelminthes > Trematoda > Plagiorchiida > Troglotrematidae > Paragonimus > Paragonimus heterotremus. The sequence goes on along the minus strand of LUCH01003243.1, from coordinate 66,969 downwards.
TCTTGTAGGGTCACACGTCATCATGTACTATGGTGCATACATTCCCTTTCAGACCGCCAGCTTGAAATTACTACCACGCAACTGTTGCACATTACATTTTTGGATGCGTTCTCCGATTGCTCTTAATCATGCGGTCCGTTAGAGAACTGCATACTTCTGTGACTGAAAAGCTACACTAACAAAAGGAAAATCTGTTGAAAAGCATACTCATATTGAACATACTATCCACCGGGATGTTGCTTAACTTTTTTCAATTACCCATACAATTGCAGTTTTGGATTTTGTTCTTCCATCACCCAGCGGACATGTCCTGACCATCTAAGCTAGTTAACCATCCGCACAAGATCAGTCAGCGGCTGTCCGGTGACCGACCTGTGTGTTCAAATTTGTATTTGACCTCCGAATAACAGAGACACGTCTTAAATGATTGGATGAGAGCAGTTCAGGTGGTGAGCATTTAGATGATACGACGTCTGGGTTTCACTGTCGTACATCAACGTAGACCGTACCATAACCTTATAAGCAGGTAGTCAGTTTTTCATCTTCAGGCTGTAGTACATCTACCCAAGTCACTCATGACTTCCTGATACAGTCTTAACCTTCGTACCACAAGCTTACAGCTCGCGTTCCACAGAGAGTTTTACCCTCAGACTGCTAGTCCGTTAACAGACGCATGCACCAATAAGCATACCTCCTCCACTGGTGCAGATTCGTGGTGTAAGCTTACCACATCCTTTTGTAGAAGGCCGGAAAATCTTACTTCTATTGATGTCTATTTCAAATACGACTGACGTTGCTTCAAAAGCCTTGGTCAATTGTTTTGGTTCTTCTTCAACGTCAGTAAGTAGTAAACTATAATTTGCACACATATTTGCCTGCTAACGGTCAAGTCACGTAACAGGACCAGAACACCGAATTGGCTGATATTCAGCACAGAACTATCCCGGTGTTATTGAATTTAAACGCCCGCATTCAATTCTAAAGAGCAGTAACAAGTATTGAAGCCGTCGATAAGCTAAGTACGACGAGGCTAACAGAAAACTCTGATTTACATAACTGACACTGTCAAACTCATCAAAGGTGTACTCACACGGCATTACCTTTGTCTTAACATAAGCGTGCGAAGTCCTTATTAAGTTCACAAAAGTTCCTGGATATCCAATGCCTCAGGTCACACAAAATCCAATTTCTTAGTGAAGTTTAAAAAAAGAGTATTCAACTGCTGACCGCTAGTACTATACTTCTGCTGAAACTGACGGGCTATGAACGTCGTATCAATCTGATTGCGAATGGTCGAGAATTCACCTTGTTTCTCAGACGCACTGGTCTCAAAGGTATCAACTTTAAGTTGACTAAGCAGAATTCTTTCTAGAAATTTTGCCGAAAAGATCATCAAGCTGAGATTTGGATAAGTGCAAGTAATTTGCTTCCTTCACTTACTTCAAGGAAAAATACATGGAAAGCATATTTGGGCCTCCACAAGACCACTTCCTGTTCCTAGAGAGCACATTCAAACGCTAGTCGTCATGTTTAGTAACTTCCCCAACCAACCCATCTTCACCCACCGTCTTTTTGTTTCACAGTTGTTCAATAGTCCTTTAAACCTCTGTCTGGTTTGCAGTGATAACATACCTCGCTTTACTGGTCTGTTGTGACATGTTATGCATGGCTGTCAAGTCGGTAATAACCGCATAAATGCGCGCTGGCTGTTCATGATATCCCACGTTTGACTATTTGAAACCCCGGAATGCCTGTCCATTGGTGCCTCATCGGGCCTTGTGGGTGGTACATATATCGACTTAAGCCAAGAATGGACGTTGTACCCTCGATGATCAACAGACTCCTGCATTTAATTACCGTGGTTTTACAAGTCGTCTTTGGTTTCGTGAAGCTGTTGAGCAAGTTGACAATATGGGCTAAGGAGTGTCATAACGCTGTCTTTATTATTTTGGTCAACAATGGACAAAATAAACGCTTCCCAGGGAACTGGACAACGCTTGTTTCAACTGGCTGGGCCATAACCATCTACCATCACTTGTAGTTAATGAGGTATCACTGTTAAGGCGGACGAGAACAGCGTGTCTAACAATAAAACTGGACTTTCAGTTTTCCAATTGCCCAAAATCTAGTCTTTCTGGCTGTCCGACTGGCTACAGTAAAAGGGCATGCAGTCGTGAGTAACTGACTATTTGTCACACTCAACCCCGTGTAACGCTCGTATGGTGCTTGAAACAGAAAGCTACAGTTCTTGTCGACTATACCAACTCCGCGAAGTTCAAGGACACCTAACGGACGCAATGGAAACACCAGGATACTACAGTCGGTTACTGACCAATGTCAAGCAGATATCAGCGAAGAGTTGACCGAAAAACTGGTCCACTGTGTTAACGAAGTGATATGTGGTTAGGTCATAAACACTAAGCAATGTCGCAGACTTACCTTGAAGGAGTCTGTAGATTATGAAGAGGATTGGAATGCTGATCCGGTGGGATTCTTACATTATCAACGAAACGTTGTTACATGAAACTTCAGCACTTCTTATGTAACCGATCCAGTAGTAAGTGTAGTCAGTAACTGCGTGTTGGCACTTACACTGGTCTTCACATCTTGTCTTACCCAAAGCATCAGTATTAACACATTTGCTGCTCACCTCTATTAGATTCGGTTCAGTTTGTAATTCCGATCACCTGGTACTTCTTACGCTCAGCAAAGTACTTAAGTTAGACGTCCAAACAGATATATTCCTGTACCCATGGGTGTATCTCAAGTTTACTTGAAAGACCTAAGATAGAGCACTTCGTTTCACAGTTTGACCTACGAAGCAACAGGATGCATAGCTTTCGGGGACTACAAAATGTAGACATGGCAGTCACGTAGATAAATAGATGCATGTATGTACACTTAGGTTTGGATCGTTCCAAAGAGTACACCAGCTCGGATCGACGTTAATCATGACGAAGTCATACAAGTTCACAGATGGATAGCACAGCAAATGTAAGCTGTTAAAACCAGTGGGGCATCACAAACAAGGAACATCACATCTCTACTCCAGATTGCTTATCCTAACTTGACGAAATCTACCACCTCATCGACAGAAGATGTTTAGTGAGACATACGGCAAGTCAGTGTATTTAGGGTATGGTCATACCATCTAAGTCTGCGCGTAATCAAAGGTTGAGCGAGTGAAGTCTTCATTCGTGCTCTATACTAATAAGCTACATCCTAACGTTAGTGTAGCTTACCCGGTGACGTCACCAGACAGGAACGATCGAACGCAAACGTCCTAATAACACGGCTCTCTCAGTTGTCACATATACAATGAATGGGTCTTAGAAGGGTTTGACTCTGTCTGTAGAGTTATTTTAGATTACCATGTATCGCCTTGGCTTCCGGAATAAGAATGCGTATTCCATTATATTTGTTTCCACTACTGCTGATACGGCTTCTTAATTATGCTCGATCAACACTTACTATACGATGCACTGTTTGCCTTGATTGACTGTAGCCGGGAACCAGACAGATCGGCGGTTACCCCATGATCTGCTAAAGAGTTTTGAGAAAGGTAGTAACAGGTTTGGTGTATGTAAGCTCAACATGGATTTCATGCTTTGATCTCAAATTGCTAACGACTTAGGACATTAAAGTAGACAACCCCGTAGTGAAGTTAGTCTCAAAATATGGCTATGCATTTTTTTGTTGGTTAGTGGTACCCTCGGTGACACAAAGGGAAAAGTGCACAGAATCAGCTACAGCCGACTGTTTAAAGTGGAAAAGTTGTATACAAATTAAAGATGACAATAAAGCGTTTTGTTTCCAGTTTTTATACCTCATTGCTTTCCTCCAACACTATTTTAATCTGCTAAATGCGAGATATACATTAATATACAACAAGATAATATCTTTATTATTCATTCCGTTTCTGAACCTTGCGCCTCTGCTTTTCAACTTCGCTTCCTCTTTGGTAAAGCGATAGACTTCTACGCACACTTTTTACTAATCTCTCTCTTAAGCACTAGGTTAACGATCACTGCAGTCAACTTGTACCTTGCATACTTACAGGGTAGATAGATAAGACAACTAACTTGACTAAAAATTCCTTGAAAGTGTTGCTGAGTCGGATACTGATTTTATCAGTTTACAGGAGGCATCTGCTTTCGTCAATTCCCATCGCTTATATTCCCTATCGTAAAATTTGGCTTTTCACTTGTTTGTTCAGAATATTTTTTCGGGCTGTACAGCATGTCCGGATTAAGCGTCACAGACCTGTTCGTTTACATGCGTCAGTCGGTAGAGTAGGAACGGTGAAAGTGATCGTTCTCCTGGCGAATATAATAGAGAGACCATGGACGTATTACAGTAAGGAATTCTGAGTGCGTTCACAGTCAACACACTAGTAGTGAGCTTTGCTCATTCAATCACTTATCAGCGCTATACACGCACTTGTGTAGGTCAGAACCCTATAAGCAACTGAGTTTGACTGGTCGGTTGTTTAACGAAGAACGTACCATCCTTGTAGGTCTGGGAAACACTTATAATACGCAATGAGAGTATGAAATAAATAATTCACTGTGTTGCTAAAGGTAGGCGTTGAGTGTATTTAACTTACGAGCGTTTTACTGGACAGTCACGCAATTGTATTTCGACGTATTCCCACGTGTTTTGGTAGGAATCTTACTCTGTTGGTAGGGTTATTGATCTCCGTTCCCCCAGTTGTTGTAGACCGTTCATTAGAACGTTGCATTTTTCGCGATTTACAAATCTGAGTGAGTACTGTGCCTTCAGCTCCAAGTAACAGCGATGTCGTCACTGATCACGACTGTTTCACTGGACATCCTTGTGCCTTTCCGGACAATTGCTCCGGTTTTTCCAAGCTAAAGTTTACGCATTACTAAACATATTATTATTACTGTCCATGTGACGGCACCCCAGCTGCTCAGTTCCAGTTTGACGTTAAACAAGGTGGCTGAAGAGAAATTTCTACGCATTTATTTGATTGGTGACGATCAACGACTATTTGGTGTTCCTGAAAAGTAGTAGGGGATTTCAGTTTTTATATAAATTGAACACCACCTGCAACTGATCGCCGATGTCATAGGGATATGCGAGGATATTGGCTACTGACGAGCTCTAACACAAGCGAAACTCGAGTCTAGCGCTGTTTACGATATAGGACGACTGGAAAGTCTACGGAAATGTGACAGCTGCGATCAGTTTTGGGTGATGCACACCTTGAATTTAGTATTTATTTGTCACGACAGAAACGTTTGTAAGAAGAAGCTTGCAGTACCATTAACAGACACTTAGATGCCACATTAAACGTATGTACTTCTAGGTGTAAATCTTCCAGAATTGTTCCGGAAAATTGTGAACCACCGAAAAGCTTTGTATCAAAACCGATGCGAGCAGTTCGGTTGCGTAAAGTTTCTAAAATTCCTGCTGCATTCATACAACAGTTTGTCACGTGTGAACTATTACGCAATTATAAAGTGTAGTTCGACAGAATGTGCATCAAAATGTTCTTGAGGAAAAACTTGGTGGTTAGATGGAATCCAAAAATAATGCTCATCAAACTGTGAGCTTTTATCATCCGCACAGCCACCATCTTACATCCAGAATTGCAAACCGTGCTACAAACATGCTAGTTTTCTGACGTATGCTTCTGCTATGGTTTACCCCCTTGTCGGACAAATAACCATACGTGTTTAACTGAAAATGTGGAACACCGCATTTGTCTTAACCTTGGACATTTTGCAGAAGTTCGTTATACAAAATCAACCACTGAGCAAGATTGTGGTATTCTAAGTCTTTCCGGAGGTCGTGTCTACCTCAGCAGCTGGTCATACTTATTTCAATGTTTTAATATCGGTAAATGCACGATTTCTACGTACTGATGTTCGAATAGTTTTCTTCCTGATTTCTAATGTTGAACACTCCATATAATGTCCATTTATTACTTTTGTCGTTCGATAAATATACTTTCAAGGAACTGCCTATATTTTCAGCAGATTATAAATTTGACAGTAATTCAAGCTGAGTGACTCGCCTAAAAGAAATTATTTTGGTAGGTGTAGTGAAAACCATTCCAGATCAACGTCGGTTGTCGTATACCTATGTTGGAGTTACAGAAAGTCTTTTGATTGGACATGAAGCTGTGTTTCCCTTTAATGGTTTGTCTTTAATTGTGCGACTGATTCTTCCTGTCAGGTGAGAGATAGTGAAAATCAGAATCCAAAACATTTTTCGAAATAGCATTTTAAAACCTATTCCCTGCTCCGAACGATTACGACCCTTGGATACGGCTTCCCCAACAGTCGAAAGCATCTGGCTGTGTAAGAAATTACTTGTAGTGAATCACCAAACAAGTTTAAAATCTGCACCATCCAAAGCTGACGAACTAATTGTGAAATGTTTTTAGAGCAGACGGCTTCCTTTGCACTCAGTTAGTTACGGATTGTAAACCTTTAATGACATTCTTTACTTCTAAACAGTTGTTTTGATTGAAATTGTAGCAAGTGGGTTCGAATTCGGTACCCCCTACCTGACAGATTTATGACACGTGTTCTGTCCGGACTCTGTAGTTACATTCGTTCCGATCAATACTTCTGAATTTGATATTAGTGAAGTTCTGTTGCAGACTTATCGAGAAACTCATACTGAACGCAATTCTTTAACCAGTTTCTTATTCACTGCGTCGTTCAACAAACCAAACATTGCTGTGGATGTGAAGGTTTAGTTAGCTGCATCTAAAAAGTATTTCGAGTTATATGACAGTTATTTAGCAAGGTGATGTTCTCTGATTCTATGAATTGCTGCATGCGATACAAAGTTATGACGCCTATCACTTTTGGGTAAAACTCTCACCTCATTATGGACGCAGAGTATTTCAAGCACAAAGTAACTAGTGTTAAGGCTGTCTATTTAGAGTCGCGTTTTAATTAAACAGACTTCCATTTTACTGTCGGTCCTTCCTGCATTTAGAAGTACTGCGTCATACATTGGGTCATTGTTCACAAGTGTGCCGTTGGGAAAAAAAAACATTTGCTATCCTTTATCATGTCGTATCAGATGAAGCTCGTAATCTAAGCTTATTGTGAAATTGTTGGTGTTCTGATGGACAGTCTACTTAAACCGTTTTTAGTTTTTATCTTCGCAGTCTGATCGTCTGAAGACTACGTGGATCATTGATCACTTACACTTTGCCAGGTTTATTTCAGTGACAATTAAAAGAGGATAAGTGGACGCACCGTTTGACCGGACAAAACGGTCTTTCGCGAATGACACCTTATGTGATGAACCGCGTCACTTGGGGTGGGCTTTACTAAATAATAGTTATCTGAAAGAGGATGTTCGAGAAGCTTCATACTGAGTAATGTGCAAACTACTGGGAAACCCATAGTTTACAAAAATTAGTTTTAAATCTTCCAGTTAAAGGGGTCAGCGTTTACGGGGTGCTCGAGTCCCGCTATTTTCCGTACGTTCTTTGTCAGGTAGTAGGTGGCTGTATACACAACCGTCGGAATCTTCACGTCCCTGACCAAGTAACTGACGTCTCAAGCGACCGAATCAAAAGTAGTCTATAAATACACGTGTGAAAGTGGACCATCATTTTCTGGCAATACCGACCACCAGCTTGGAATGAAGGTTACCGAACACTTATAAAAAAGGATTCAACAAATAGTCTGGCGGTCAGACAACTCGACAGCAAATATGAAGATGCAGCCAGCGTCAGCGATCTTCAAGCCCCGCCTGATGACTAGCACGTGATTGACTGACCAGAGCGATTTCATGTTTTGTTCTCAACTCAAAACACTCAGATGTTACGATAATCCGAGGCGAGTGAAATCGGACATCGAGACCTTCCTTTTTGCATACAAAATGAGCTGTTTGTTTCGTTGCTACTGTCTTAGTAACAACCAAACCCGTTTTAAACTTTCTGATTCGCTATTGTTTGCTGGTTTGTTTATTTAGCCCGTTTGCAGTAAACTCCATCAAAGATGCAACAAAACCTGCTCAAGTATAAACTGCGTAACGTCTATCTCTCGTCTGCTTCATGTAGATTGTACCAAGAAAAACATGTTCTTTTTGAAAGTTTCTAATCACAGCATTCTGTGGATTGTTAGGTCATCTTAAATGAAAGTATACATCCAGAAGAATAAGTGCATTCCTGCAGTTGAATTCTATGGATACCATAGGTAGCACACTGTGATTTAACTCTGCAATATTACGGACGAAAACTCAACTTCAACAAGCACATGATGAATGGCACAATTTTCCATAGGAACACGCACCAAAACGACTTGCACCAAGGATAGTTTTGTACTTGCTACGGTAAACAGGATGCTTTCAGGGTAGTGTGAACATGTACATATGTACGCACACACAGTCACATCATTACCGTAGTAATACTACATTAACAGAAGAATTATTTTGTTTTAACCATGAACAGAGTTTGGGTGAGTACACTGTGAACTGTGCTGATGTTTATTGTTGCGTAATTCCTTATTAATGAGCACTTTTCATTTGCATCCATCTGTTTCCGCTTTCGTCATCAGAGTGGCTGTTACAAACATGACAGGATTCAGCTGGCTTTGCTATCTTCCTCACTGTATCCATTCATCAGAAGTAACCAGTTTGTCACTTCACGAGATACCTTAGGGGCTTATCAGTTGCATACTCAGTTGTGGACTCATCGATTTATCCGCAGTGACCTTGTACCTGGCCGGAAGGTAACGGGCCTGGAAACGTCAACCAACGTACCAGTGACGTGGAATAAACTAGGGGACTACTGTTGAAAAGGATGAAAGTGACAAAACAAAGCCAAGCGGAAGATCTAGGAGATGTGAATGCAGGTACGTCGTTGACTGTGCTCACATTTCTTTTTCGATAAACGTTTCCGACTTGTGAAAAATCTACAATAACGCTAATAATGACTGACTAACACACAATACAAGCACACTTCGTCGTTGTGGGGTTAGTTACACACTTGACTACCGTTTTCTGCTGTTTAATCTTCTGCTCTATGGTGCGAATTGAATGATATGCAGATAACTGAGACAGGCTATAAATCAATCACATCAACGATTTTGATTAATAAATTAAAATTCGTTTAGGAGATATGTTGCGTTACGTAACTGGTGATCGAGCACTTCCTTCTCTACATCACAAGTTTGTGAATCGGGCAAAAATTGTACGTCGGGGTAACCGACGAATTGGTATTTTCACTACAAGGTATAATCATTCAGCTCGACGCGTTTTAGTGTTTCAGTGGATGACTTTTGTCTTTCGCGTTAGCCAGAAGTCCATCATCTGAACATATTCTTGCCTATCAAGCTGTAGAGTCTGTTACGTCTTTCACCCTCTTGTTACACACTACTTTCCATGCCTGTTAAATTCGTTGTACATATGAACTACTTGCCCATTGCTTGAATCAATACACACATTGTCCTCACGCGACCTGACTTCCGCTTTCACATGATCGTTGGTGTCGGGACCTAACTGGGGTAACAATCACTTGTAGCACACTGGAGAAATTGAATTCACCAAAATGTCTCTGTTATTCAAGAGGAACATTCTTCCAATACACAGGGGGGTTAGTATGGCGGAATCTATCGTGAACAGTTACTGCAAAGTGTTTTATAACACTACCTACTGGTGCCGTCTAATGTGTGTCACTGGGTGCACGCATTGACAGTGAAATTCTCAAACTGTTTTCAACTGAAGCCAATTTATAGAAGCTAGCACAATATCCATCACGTATTGTTATGACAGGTGAGAACTGTGTTCGATTTGCCTACTTGATCCCACGGTTTTGATGTCCGATCATTTGCCAACAACACCACTTGGAACTCAAACGTTTCACTACCAAATGAATTAACGTCATCACTGGTAGCGTAGGCACGTGTTGCAAATGAGCCTGGAAGATGGTGAACGTACTGCGCGAAACAATTTCAGTCAAAAATTGAGTGAAGCAGACAATGGGACTCGGGCCAGTACGTAATTCTCCGTCTGCTTCTGTGTTTAACCGATTGTTGGCTCGTTGTTCGTTACACATCATGAGCCATTCTCTGGTCGATCTGTCTTGCTGTCAAACAAAACTCTGCACTCACAATCAGAGTCCTTCGTGTACATTTATTATGTGATTCAATAAGACACGTGAGCCGAAAATCGATGGTGCGCCAGTTCAAATTCCCTACCAACTAAGGAATACTAGAATGTGGATCAGCCATATGCTGTAAGTGATCTTCCGTATTGCCACTCTTTTAGTTATTCCCTAGTACAATAAGTTGCACTCCGTTCATTAAGTTTAACTCATTATCTCACTTCTCAATCAGAAGAAAATACTCCTCATTCCCTAGCTTTAAAGTGACTTCTACCAACAAACAACATGTCTATTTCAGTAGGTCCAAATGTAACAGATTGAACTTCGTCTGGGATGTGTTGTGTCGGAAACCACATGCGTTTGTGCGGTATGTACCCTACACTAAGTAGATGACTATCTCAAATTGGTGGCCATTCAAAAAAACCCATCTTGGGAATGTGACATTTGGACGGCGTCTTGAAACCACGGTATATTGCGAAGACGATAGTGATAAAATTTAGCATGCTAGAGTTTCTTATACCTCATTCAGCAGCTAGGGCACAATCAGCTTTGGGGTAGCGATGTTAGTTGACTGAACTCAAAAATTTGAGTTGAGCTAAGTTTATCGAGTACGCAGCCGCGAGTGGAATGGTAGATTAGCCGTGGGACATGGAATTAATGTATACAACAACTATATCCTTGATCATAAAACAGGATCTATCACTGCATTAAGTGGAAGTCGGTAAAATCTGAACAGATTAAACTGACAGGATTTCTGACGGTAATTCAGCATATTCCGATATGTTCATGGTCCGGAACATTGTTGATATTCACCGGTTAAAAACCCATATTCACAGTGGCCACAACGACCTGAAGCTTTCACCGTATCACTGTTGCAGAATGAATAATCGTACTCATGTAGTTATAGACAAGTTTAATCATTATACTAACACCTCAGGAATAATCACAACACAGTGGTAACAGACAGTCTGAAGGAATATCACTTTTCTGGTGTGCCAGACATTACAGTTTAAAATAACAAAACCATGTTTGTGGAAACGCGTTATTTACATTTTTGATAAACCGGTCAATAACACCGGATAACCTGAATTCATTACCGAGCGGGCATCATTACCGTCATCATTTTCAATACCTTGATCGTCATCAGTAGCAAAAACAGCTAAACATCATACTTGAAAGTCGGAGAACTATGAAGAAAAAAGTACTTAACAAGAAGTGACAACAAAAGAAAGACATGAATCACGTTACGAAGAGCAACGGTATCTATAATCAAACAGTCAATTCAAAGATGCCTATGTTCCGCTAACAGACAACTGGACTATAAGTGAAAGTAAGGCGTCATCAACAAGCCAGCCTTGAGGCTTTCCGTGTAGCGTTATGTTAATTATGCCTAGTTTGCAGATCACCCGGTCAAACAACAGCAACAACCCATCCCCGGAGTTCGATTAGTCAGCATCTAACATAAGGTCTACAGAGACTGGCTGCCTGAGTCCCAACAGCTCCACTCCGGTAGACAAACCTGACCTGCAGTGGCTGACTGTAGGTGGATCTCGCCAAGACATCTGTTACTCGACTGACACCATATCCCAGTAGGCCACGGCATTGGCAAAGTGTGTCCGATGTGGCAGACGACTAGCCAGCATTCTCAGTACATAGCCACACCCTCTACTTCTGTGCTAACTCAAAGATTGCATGGGGAATCCATCTAACACTAACTACCAAATACCGGCTTCCTAACCGGTTAGCTGCTTCCCCACTGGTGCCTTTCCATGCTAACAAACGAATACAGATAACGATCGTCAGCTACCAGAAGACGGTTAACCGATAATTTCATTTTACAAGATGTGAATGTATCTGAATCACCTGATATATCATTCACAGTATGTCAGGGTTGCAGACAGCGGCTTTCAGTACTTCCCATAGAGTATATACAATTAGAATAGCTTCTTACAGACAGCACCAAGGGCGGCGTACATCAAGACTGTCCATTTTTGCTATTTCTGTTCAGTTCTGTTATAGACAAAATAATGAAGGACTTTCTGTAGCACTCAAAAGATGCCAAAGTAGATCTTCTACCCCGTGGAAGACTGACTGATGGTGATTGTGCTAATGACGGGGTACTGTTGTTTGACAATTTTCATGCTGCACAGACAATGGTGTAAGCTACTTCACACTCTGCTAAGTACCCTCGAATGCGTTTTGCAGCCTCAGAACACAAAGTACTTCTATAAATTGTTATGATTACATAGATGTAATGTTGCATAATGACGTCATGAGAGTTCCTGACCGGTTTGTTTACTTGAGAAGCTGCATCAGTGGCGGCGGCGAGGGTGTAGAGAATGAAACGGAAGCGCGTATGTCTTAGATTAGGGCGGTATTTATAAATCTAAGACGCCTGTGACGACAGAGAGAGGCATCTCTGTGATGCCTAAAAATCGCAAATATAAGATTGCAATGAGGACCGTAATACTTTGAGGCTGCAAAACTTGGCTGTCCACAGTAAAAAAACGTTGGCCCTCTTCAGGCATTTGACCATCAGTGTTCGAGTTCGATCGCTCGTACGTGGTGGGATCAGGGAGTAAGCACCGAGGAGGGTAGAAAGAGGGTGTTTGGCACCGAGTGTCAAACGAATTATTTCGTTCAATTCTTACATTTACACCGACTTAAATGGCTGGGTCATGTACTCAGGATGCCAAGTAGTCATCTACCATACCCAGCACCGTTTGCCGACGCTGCGCCTGATTGGTGTGGAAGACCAGGTGGACAGCTGATGATCACTTGCAATGAAATGAAATCGTTCAACGAGGGAGATGCCATTGTAGATTTGGCTCGTCTTTCGGGCCGAAGACCTCGCGACTCATAGAGTCGGTGGGTGGAGACTATGTATAAGACGGTGGTTGATCGGGTTTAATGGCAAAATGTTGTTGATGTCTAACCGAATTGCTTTTGGAAGGAGTGAATTACGTAACATAGCCACCTTACTAACAAAGCCTTACCTTCAATTACAGCCCCCCTGTTTATTTGTAAGATGTAAGCAAATTGATGCCGAATGCTTCGATATGGTAGTGATAATCGACACGCTAAATTACCTCGTCGTGGTGCCAACAGGGCAGTATTTGTGCGAATCTTGACTGGCTAAGCGTTTAACAACTCCAGATAAGGCCAACCACTCTACCTACTTTTAATTTACTGGTTACTTTCAATCAAGAGAACGAAAATGTCGCCATTACCTTCACGCCAACAGTTGCTACCACGTGGGACAGGCCAACAGAATACACCAGTTCAGAGTGTGGCAGGATATGTAAAGCGAACGCTGGTCTGTCGAGACATGCTCGTATGCATCGACGCAGAAATGACACAGAGCAGGAACCAGGTGCTTAGCCTTCTCCATTATTTGACTGCGCCTACTGTGACCATAGTTAACTGACCAATGTTTGTCTCAGTCAACACAGGAGACATGCGAATCTTGTCAAACACAACCTCAAAAAGATCAGAAGCATGAAAGCCGCCCGATAAAACTGTCCTTCGCTAGAATAGGCTTATCTTGTCAGACGTGCCGATGAACCGGCTCCATCGTGCTTCACTCGACGCAAATCTTATCACCGGCGTCTGTCACGTCTTCCTGGCGGTATTCTGGAGAGCATCAGGATGTGTCTATATGTTATGAAATGGCAGAAAAATACTACCCCCGCTATTAATTCAACCATCGCCCCACAGACAAATATCATATCTAGTTGAGACCCGACTGTGAAAAGCCAGGGCTTTGGCTGGATTCGAAAGATCCTCAGAAACAGCATGCCAAAACGTGATGAGCGCTCTACCCACTGTTCTACGTAGCCACTCCATGAGCTTGAAAATTTCTTATCGTATCGGATATTGAGTCTCAAGCTGTTCAGCACTCCTACTGGTTTTCCTATTTGGCCCAAACGACAATAATCTAAATAGAGTCCAACGGCGATGCTTTCCAATAAAAAGATAATTTGCTAACGATTGCCCGCGGCCTTCAAGCAAGCATTTTCACAGTGGTACAGGTACAGCCACTGCTAAACATGTACGCCTCACAAGCCTTTCCGTACACACGGCGACCGCTCATTCTAGGACGAGCTGCTACCGCTGCAGAAAACTACACGATCAAAAAGCAGATACAGGTAGCTAACTACGATGTGTTCCAGGCCCTGTACCACTAGCAAAATGAATATGCTGATTTTGTAGTCTTTTGTGAAGGCTAGAGTATTGACTACACGTTTAATTGCTGCCTCCTGGATAATTTCATCGAGTACTGGTCCCAGGTATTATTGGCTTGTTTGCACACTGATGAGCGACCATCACGTACACTTCCGCTGGTCTTTGATCTACCAGATTACTAGGGAGAAAGTTTGCCGCATTCTGAAAGGCATGAAAAATATCGATCCTGGTTTAAACGACCTGGTACCCTAACATTTGAAGTCTATGAAAACGAATGCCTCTTACGGATATTTCAATCTCTTCCTGCTAACGCTAGTTTGCTCAACCCATCTGTTTCGCTGCTGCGTTACGCTTATTCCGAGATTGAATGACATTTCCTCTCTTACAACGTATGTCGATTCCACTAGATATTGGCTGATAATTGGAATGTGCGTTTATGACTGCCCGCTCTTCAATTCGCCTTCCTAAATCTTGATGATTGCCTCAAGGCCAGGTCATTAATCCACGAACCCATGTACCAAGACTCATACGGCAGCCTGTGTGCGGCTTTTATTGACGTGTCTCAAGCGTTTGATTTCTTCTCGCAAGAATCTGTGATCAGATCGGCCTAAGCTTTCGGTTCTCTTCCATACCTAACGCACTACACGACTGATTCTTACCAGAACGCGGTCACCGTATTCGAGAAGTGTTCCGATCTCCCCTTTGCGATAGCTGACTGTAGAATCCGGACATCATTTTCCTCAACATCTTTATTCGTGTCACCCAGGTCCGATACAGTCTTCTTCGGACTAACCACTAGAATTCTCGGGGCGACCGAAGTGACCAGTCAATTCTCTGTCGTTGTAACTACCGTCAGTCAGAAAGCCTGGCTCATATTCTCTAGTAATGTTGCATCACACACGATATGCGTTATGCTGGACACAACCGCGTGGCCAAGGACCTGGCCGAAAGACTGCTTAATCTGGACTACGTAATCTCCGAGGAACAACGAGTAACAACGGCGGACTCGGTCTTGAAACACAACGTTATTGGGGTTTGTTACCGCGCTGTTTTGGTAACGTACATCAGTATGGTGGAAGAGTACCGAAGCCAATTTACCTGGACTGACAAGGTTGCGAAGTACTGGACCGACTGTGACAACGTCGGCATTCAGTCGGTCCTCTTACCCCGGTTAACCTTATTTCCCATTCAGTTTTAATCGTCAGTCTTTTTAATACCATGTGTCCATCCACCTGTAATGCGATCTTTCGACTGGGACTGCCTTCTTACGCAATAACGGATTAATGCCTGCTGACCGTTCTAAGTTTCTTGAAAATCTATAATATAATTATGCCGGGAACCTGGCGTTGATTGTTGTTGCCTTCTGACAGTTGTCTCACTGTGAAGGGCATTCCTCCGTCCCGATTAGTGAGCCCTGAGTGTGATAGCATTCCTGTGCCCTGAAAAGCTTCTGATTTTGAGAGACGCCCTTTAATTTCTCTCCATTCTATTTGTTGACGTATCACACAAGCAGCTTTCGTCCGGTGACTGGAATTATTAAACTTTACCACGCTTTAGGAAGGACTCGTCAGTTTTTCAGTGTTGTTAACCATGCAGTGCCCCAAATATGACAGATAGGTTGATTTACATATCCATTTTTCAAATTTTTGTTGCTTGATTTTGGTGCCACTGTCTATCTTTCCTTCAAATGAAGCTGTGTAAATTGCACTTCAAAATAAACGGTAATAATAGCAGTAGTTTTGTCCCCTCTCTTCTTCGTTTGTTATATTCTTCCTGGCTGAGGCTTGCTTTTTTACATGGCTGTATGACGGATGTGTTTGTGAGAGTCAACGACCTACCACTGTCAGTGATGGTGATCTATAGTCAATGGTTGAATAAGGTCTTAATACAGTTAGCAATCATGACAATCATGCGGATTACAGTGTAACCGGGTGACGACGTTTGTGTGGCCTACTGTTAACCAGGTTAATGTGTGAACCAGGTTCAGACGGTTTACGCGTGGTTGGCCACAAGAAGTGTAGTGCCTGTATGATTTCATTATGAGCATATAACTAAAGTATGGAGAAGTGGATTGCAATCGCCATTGTTGTGGATAAGAGTCTCACCTTGTCAATTTGGCAGTGGATGCGAAACACTTTGTACTTGTTTTGAAACACCTAATCAATTGTAATTTAGTTTAGCTGGTTATGCAGATGAGCAGGATATTAAAAAAAGTTAGGGAAAAGGAAACCGTTTTTGCCGCAGGGAAGACCGAAAGACTTTTCAAGCTGATTCGTGCCACTAGTCTCATGCGACCGTTTGTCAGTAAAGCTATCAGCGAGGTAGATGGCACACTCATCTATAATAAGTCCAGAAGGTTAGAGCGATGAGCGGAACTCTTCGAGGACCAATTTAGCTGGCCTCCTGCTTCTATTGTGTTACCGCCACACACTTGTGATGTAGCACCCTGGTCGACAGATTTGGAACCACTGAGATTGAAGTTCGCAATTGCCTTTCGGCTCTCAATCACAATAGGGCTGCTGGACCAAATTATCTCGTGCCGGCACTTCTCAAAGGAAAAGGGGAGGCTTTCGTAGAGACCCTGACCCAGTTGTTTCCACTTGTGTGGTCGACGGAGACTACACCTCCGTACTGGGATCGCTCGATAATATTTTTCATATTCAGGAAAGGAGCCCGCGGCTCTTGTGAAAATCATAGAGGAAATAGTCTGATCAAAGTCATTTCTAGGGTTCTGGCATTCATTATACTTCTCCGACTCACTGCAGTTTGTGAGGTGAACATTAGATAAGAACAGGCGAGGTTTCGCCCTGGGCGGGGTTGTACAGATCAAATTTTCACTCTTCGTTAAATTTAGGAGCAGCGTCATCTATACCGCCGTCCAAAAATCGTCGTATTCCACGACTGTAAAGGTGCGTTCGATTCGGTGAATCGATCTACACTTTTAGAGTCACTTAAACGCAGGGGT
Source organism: Paragonimus heterotremus (assembly GCA_013368495.1). Lineage (NCBI taxonomy): Eukaryota > Metazoa > Platyhelminthes > Trematoda > Plagiorchiida > Troglotrematidae > Paragonimus > Paragonimus heterotremus. Next base: position 49,720 of record LUCH01003243.1, on the reverse strand, counting down.
GTACGGACTAGGTATGTGAACATACTGTAGGCACTTTATTCTCACATTTATCTGACAGTTTCAGCACCAAGAGCGACGTGCGTCAAGATTGTTCCCTTTCACCATTTTTGTTCAGTTTCGTCATGGATAAAATAATGGAGGACTGTTTGCGTCGCTCAAATGATGCCGGTGTGGACCTCCTACCTGGTGAAAGACTGGTTGATCTTGATTACGCTGACGATAGGGTGTTGTTATTTGGCAACTTTCAAGCGGCATAAGCAACAGTGAACGCTATTTCGCGCTCTGCTTTGTACTTTGGAATGCGCTTTGGTGCCCCGAAATGCAAAGTGCTTCTGCAAGATTGCTGTGATTACGTAGATTTAATATTGGATAATGAAGTCATGGAGGTTGTTGACCAATTTGTATACCTGGGAAGCTGTATCAGTGGCGGCGGAGGTGTTGGGAATTAAATAGACCCGCATAACTCAAAGGCCTGGACGGCGTTTACTAATCTGATACACTTATGGTGACAGAGGTATCTCCCTGAAGCTTAAGAGTCGCGTGAGGGCTGCATTACTTTACGGCAGCGAAACTTGGCCGCTCAGAGTAGAATACGTGAACCGTCTCCAGGTGTTCGACCACCGATGTCCGCGTTCACTCGCTCGTATCGGGTGGCATCAGCGAGTAAGCGATGAGGAGGTAAGGAAGTGGGTGCTTGGCACTGATTGTCAAACGAGTTCTTCGGTTCAATCATTACACTTACACAGACTTAGATGATTAGGTCATGCACAGAGGATGCCAACTAGTGGTTTGCCAAACCGAGTACTGTTTGCCGACACTGAGGCTGACTAGCGTAAGGTGCGAGGTGGACAGGCGATGACCTGGCGTAGATAAATCATGTCAATCACGAAGGGGTTGGTCACTGTAGGTCGGCTTCGTCTTCTGGGCTGGGGCCCTCGCGACTCAGAGGCGGTGGTTGGAGACTACGTGAGATGGCGTTTAATCGAGTTCAGTGGCTTGAAGGTTGTCGTTGTTTGGCCGAGTTATCTTTGAAGTGAGTGCACTTACTTACGCGGGGCAGTGAAAGCCATGAGGAAGCTCTTTTGCTGATGACGCCTTACTTTCACTTACAGTTCGGTTGTTTGTTTGCATGATGTCAGCCTTGATGTTGTATGTTTGGATGTAGACGCAGCTATTTTTGATAGTCAGGTCCCCTTACCCTCCCTTTCTTTCTTCTTCTGTATTCTTATATAGGGTTTGCTGTTTTCTTCTTCGTGGTTGTGTGGCAGTTAACCATCAGTGTGAACCACTGATTTATTGCTGTCTATGATGATGATGATGAGGCAAAATGCATGTTCTTTTCTTATTGTATCGATGCACTGAAGAAAACGATGGATCCGTCCAAACATTCGGTAGTGGGGTGAAATACGTGGACCACATAGTTCACCCGCCTCGAGTTCTATTTTAATGAATCAAGGAATAAAATTTTCTTTGCATATATGTATATATATGAGGTACCATGGACAACGAATTACTGCAAGTCCGAGAGATACTCAGTCACAGTGGATATCCAGAGAAATGTTTGGAAAGGAATATAACGAGTAATATTTAACCAGTGACCGAAACAATAGAAAAAAAGCATTTTAGGCAGGTTACTATTTAGTGGACAATCATGCGTAAACTCTCTGAACCCCATTCACCCAATAACTGAACTTACACCATAGCGCATGCCAATCACGTGTTTCATGCAAACATAGCACACACACACACGAATAGACAATACCACCCGGTTGTACCGTCATTCATGCAGTTGTTAAGATCACTAGTATTCCGTGCGTAGAATTATAAATGAGTTATTGTGCTTGTATTTGCTCAGCGGAAATGACCAAAAACAGACGTTTGAAACTTATACTCTTTGCAAGTACTGTGGGTACGATAACATCATATAATTCTTATGTCGACTGAGAATTTACCGCACCACGCACTGTTAAGGGCGGCCGCCAATGGTTGGAACAAGTCTTTAGGCAGTCAGGCGGTGGCCCGGTCACGGGTTGTAAAAGTCATGATCGTCCCGCTGAGCAAGACTGATAGATGCTGTTCACCATGTTAGGGAGCTCTTCAACATCCGCGCCGCTGTTTGGAAGTACTCTCTAACACTCCTGTATATCACAGCCATGAGCAATCCCTTATGTGAAGTGCTGGTTCCTCTTTCCTTTTCGTGAAGTTCCATTGCTTTTACGATTTTTTTGATTCCCTTTTTGTCTTCTGGATACATTTGTGTCTGTTTGCTACTCCTCCTGTGCCACTATCAGGATCAACGGCAGCTGGATTCACAGTATTAACGGATATCTCGGGGTATTGTGATAAGCTATCAACTGGCCAATTAAGCAGGTAACACAGTCAGCAAATTTTTGAGTCACGCGCTCCGCATTCCATCCATGATGTTCTCGTACAAGCCGTTATCCACTGAGACGCCCAACAACTGGGTGAGTTGAACAAAACAGTTAGAATAAGAAAGCTGTTTTGTTCAAACTTTTGAAGGGAACTAATTGCTTCAAAGTGGGTGGTTGTCGAGTAGAAGCGTGGTCACGTAATCAACATCATCACAACGATCTTGAGCTTGGGCAAAAGTACTGTGACTCACGACGCCACACAACTCAGTGGTTACGTTAAATATCTGAAGAGAATAGCATGTCACTTGAAGAGTTGAAACTTAATAAAAAACAGGCGGAAGAGTTAGATGTAACATGATTAACCAAACACCGTTGATTGAGAAGATGTAAGGTTCATAAGAGGGGCTTTCATGGTCTTACTAATGGACTGATAGCTGAAAAAAGAAAATAGGAATAGTAAACACGGTTCACAAGAAAGAATTTTGTAGAAAAGCAGCAACATTACGACGACATAGTTCACCAAACTAAGAGTGGTATGAATGCAGCTGCGTCGCTGATAACTGCATAATATTTTCCCGGATAGCGTTCCTCTTTAGTGATTTGAGTGATCTCGAGGAACCCAGAAAGGGGTCCTTACTTTATTAAATGATAGAATTAGGACCCTCATACTTTTTGATCACGTTGTTGCTTAGCCACCGCTCGATTTTATTCAAGTATTTAGTTCTGTTTTCCTCGCCTGTCCGGTTAGGGTCCTCATGATCGCTCAAATCTGAGATGACACCATGTCATATCAAATGACGTGCCTCCACTCGCAACATTTTAGACTCTTCCATTTAACTCTGGTTGCTCAACTTTTATCATTTTTTGTAATTATTTCCGCCGGTTTATTCCACTCAACTGTTATGGTGGGCGGCAGCCTAAAACACAGTATGTTATGATCGGGCTGTTGGCTGTTATTAATGCGTGAATGAATAAACGACGTTTCATTGTACACAGATGGAAGGTTTTACTGTCATCACGACGTATAAAGTTTTTCATACAATCACTGACCAACGTCTGGTTTGTCACTGCGGATTAGTTACTACTATCGTTCCATCATAAAGTTCCAGTAACCGGCATTAGCTGATAATAATTTACCCTATTGATAGATTTACACAAATGACATCTAAGGAAGTTGGCCTTTGCACAAACTGTATATTAAGCCATGGCTCATGAAAAATTTACAAGTGGTAACTTCAAATAATATATTACCTTGCCCATTCGTTTTCAGATAAACAACATCCTCCGCAAATGGTCTGTCATTTTAATGTTTTTCTTTGGAGAATGCGGACGACATTGTCTTACTTAGCCCCTCTGCTGAAAACATGCAGACTATGCTGGACAAGTTGAGCAACCGAGCTGGTTTGTATGGAATACGCCTTGCACCTTCAAAGTGCAAAGTGTTGCTTCAAGACTGGAGCACTTCAACCTCTACTTTCTTTATTGCAGGTAATCCGCTTGAGACTGTGAACAGTTTCACATAATTAGGTAGCACTATCACATCAGCCTGTAATATTGCTGATGAGATATTAGCGAGGAGTGCAAAGGCACGAGGTGTCTTTGGCAAACTGTGTCATCTGTGGCATCGAAAAGACGTTCAGTTCTCCCTGAAAGGAAGGGTATATAATACCTGTTTGTGTTCCATTTTGCTTTACGGTTCGGAAACGTGGCCTGTTCACAAAGAAGATATCAACATACTTGCTGTGTTTGACCATCGTTGTCTCTGCCAGTTGACCCATATTAAGTGGACTGATCGCGTAAGCAATATGGCAGTTCGCCGGCGCGTATTCCGGAATGCTCGGGATGCGCGATCAATTGGTCAACTAATCACGGTGCACAGCTTGCGTTGGTAGAGTCATGTACTCTGTACGTTGGCCGAGCGTGTACCGTACCGAGCATTATATGCTGAGGCCACCAACAACTGGGCTAAACCGCGTGGTGGTCAAGCAACAACGTGGTCACGAAGTATGAAAACCTTGACTACTCCGTTGAGCAGAGTGGGTAGGTGTCGCCTGCCTGGATAGGGTCCTCAAGATTACTCAAGCAGCTGATTAGAGACGCTATCCGAGATGGCGATGTGTCACAGTCAATGGCTTACCTTTATCCATACCATTTCTTGTTCATCCTCTTAGTCTTCTATTAATTTTCAACCTTTTTAGTAACGTTTTCTTCTAGGATATTCCACGTCATTGTTGGGGCGAGCGGCGGCCCTAGCTACAGTACCTTTTGGTCAGGTTCATGGCTGTTATGATGATGATGATTTGGAAACATAATTGGAGTAGGATTAAAACACGTTGTGTTATACCAGATTCACATGCACGTGGTACTGTGTCGATTGATTTGAATTATTTAATCATCTGAAATAGCACCATGCTCACAAGGTACATACAACTTTCTCTCGGCCTCCTCGTTAAGTAAAAGCGATTCAAGATCGTTGTCTCTCCGAAACACAGTTTTCACTCATGTACTGATAGTTTGGTGCAGCTAACATCGGAAACTATAGTACGGTTTAGATAGTCTATTAAAGTAGCTCATCAGTGGAGATAATATTTTAATGCTTCCATTCTTCGCCTAAAGGAAACACTTTCCTAATTATCAACCTTGTACATTTTGTACGACCTAATCCGTACGCTATCATTTCAGTAATGAGTGAACTACAGCTCATAACTTCTTTATCTACTCGACCGCGCCCAACATAATATAAATAGACAGCGCTTTGTAACATGTACTTTTATAGGCTGTCAGAGGTCCCTGAATACTTCTAACACCACTATGCTGAGAACTTGGTGCTGACTGCTTCTTATCCCAAATAGGTATTTCACTTTGGAAGGAGGTCCCATTTTTCATGTTTGATTTTTGACTGAATGTTGACTCCAATACCGTGCACAGCGATTTCTCTTTCGAGGGTTTTCTACTTTTTGGGCATCTTTCTAGCAAGCAGCAGGGAACATTTCCATGCATTGATTCTAAAGTTGCTTGTCGCTGATACTCAATAAAAATATGCACCATTTTGAATGTCAATAATTTGACTAACGACCTGTTTGAAATTATTTTTTAAATAGTATCCTTCTGGTTTTCACTTATTCTTTCATTGAAAGAGTTGATAGCACTTCACCTTTTAGGGCAACCGGTAGCGGTAAAAGTGGTACTTTTCTAAAGAAGATCATTTTTGTATTTATGTTGCACACGACTCACTTACACGTCCCTTCCGGTTAACTGACTAGATGTTGGCAATAAACATTCCGATCACGTTCATCTTTTAGTGCTAAGAACGTTTTGCAATCCTGTGACACCGAATTTCACCCAATTCAGACAGCTTACTGTGCATGTTACAACACGTAGAAAAGAGAAACTTAAAGAACAACATTTCAAATGGGAAAGCCTTCAATGCTTTGGAGGGTGAACAGTAATCAAAGCCTAATCCTTTTACTGTTAACCGGGTGCTGGTTGTCCCAGTACGAATTAGCACGCAACGCTTCACCATTTCAACTGATTTCGCTGCCATTCGTTAAACTCTGAGAAGGGTGTCATTCATGTGGGTTGACAAATTAGAGCCCGGTAGGTGGGTAACATTCGTGCTCATGACTCCCTATTTCACACCTTTGTTTAACCATTCAGGACGAGACCCGGGTGCACAGTTAGTTAGCACTATTCACGTCCTGTTTTTCGTCGGATAATCTATTAAACTCCAGGAAACATCACAGTGTGTTATAACTTTAGAGACAGAAGTTTTACAACCTATTTACACACAGTGATTGACAAAGGTTGACAAAGGTAGTTCTGTGCAAGTCACTAGATATAAAGCATACATTCGTTTTTAACATAAAGTGCGGGACTGTCTGCAGGTGATGTTAAACCTTGTGGCTGTATCATCCCAGTAGGGAAGCAGCAGACATGAGCTCCGCTGTTGTGGGAGTTCAACCGTAGTGCACACTATTTCCAATCGTGAGGTTAACTCCTAGCCACTGAGTTTACCAAACTAACTAGCCAATTGCAAATTATTCGCAATCATCAACTGGTCTCTTGTTTTCTCAAGGGTAAGCAACCATTCTGAAAGGTGGAACAAAAGCACATGAGAAAATTACCACATATACTGGATTTTATGTGATTACTGGTAGAGAAACCGCAATTGCCAAACCGATTTGGCGAACCGCATGGAGGGCCATTTGAGTCTTTGGCTTGGTACCTAATCAGTTTTCCTAACACGTCCTTTTTTCCGTCCAAAGAAGACAGGAAAAAATGGCAAAAAGTTTATTGTGTCTTGGAGACTTCTGGTTGGTTTCAGTGGTCCGATACGAAAACATCAATCAGTCCGATTCATCGTGTGGACCTCAAGGTAGGTTGACACCATCTCCACATGTAACCTTGTTTTCAATTCCAATAGGTGGTGTATCTATTTTTTTCCTACGGTGAATTTTTGGAGGCTGTGCCTCGCAGACCACTTGGAGTGACTAATCAGCTTTTCGCTAGAACATTTGCCGTTCCCCACGAGCCACACTATAATGCACAGATGAGCTACTTTTTGTGTGACAGTGAAGCACAATTGAAGTGAGTTTGAGAGTAACTGGAACACTTCGCGCATGCTTACATACACACAGTAGTTCGTAAGATTGAGAAATATTCAATCAGAATCTGTCATACTTTCGAGCACATGTTCGTTTTATGCGGATATTGTATCACACCGTAAAATAATGCGATCATCCGGTCGTTTAATAGTATATTATTTTCATTCACTTGAAATCATTTGTCCTATAGTTCTGTCAGACCAGTATGTTGACTTAACACATACATATCAATTGTCATGGCAACTGGAAACGCGCTCTTTTCGTCAACACTTCAGACGTTCGACCTCTGTGGGTATCGACACAAAGTCATTGTCACCTGATTGAGTAGCATATGACTAGCACTGAATTTGTAGTTTGGTCTGTTGAATTCATGTCCCGAGGAGGGGAGCTGACTGATGTAAGAGAATGGAGGACTGCATGTTTCCAACAAAGAACAACTTACGGAGACTGTCAACACCGCAGAGGTGCGTTGATGCTATTGTGTTTTCTATATCAGTGGACCAAGGTTGATCATGTAAGTATTGAAAAGGGGAAGAAGGACAGGAATAAACGATCACGGATATTATTAGGAGCTTTTAACGCAACAAAACTGATTCAATATTCCAAGCTACTCTGTGACTTGAGATCCCAACAAAACCTCACAAGTGACATTAAACAGCACTCTGTGGTTTCAGTATCATAAATGGAATGAGACTAGTTTGTTGAAACCTCAGCTGTTAAAGCTTTGCCAGTTATGGGCTGAATTTTCTTTATCGCAAAATAATTCTTTCATATTTGGCGCACTGGAGTTCTAAAAATACTCAGATATACTTTGGACAAATATGTTGAATGCTTTTAGTACCGATTGCTCAGAGTTTTCTTGATGTTATCCTATCGCTAACAACCAATCAGTCATTTCCAAGGTTGCTTGTAGCGACCATAACATCACATTTTTGATAGTCGCATTCACTTGTACATTTTTGATGATTGATCAGAAGGTTGCCTGTTCGGGTCACGTCGGGCTCACCAGTTGTTGGAACTGGTCCAACAGATTACTACCCAGTCTATAGTCACTATCGATAAACCAATCGATAATGGAAAGCAAAGACTCAGCGCGTTGACCCTTGTGTATTGGTATCGACCCTGGAAAATAAAGTGTACAGAGAAAGCACGTCAAGCTAGCGGGGCACGGAGCGAGTTGTGATTGTAGCCCCGGGACGGATATTACAAGTGGAATAGCTTGACTAAAACAAAAGTGGGCAAAAAGCCAAAATCATCAAAAATGTACAAGTGAATGCGACTATCAAAAATATAATGTTATAGTCGCTACATGCTGCATTTCCTTTTTGAACTATCCTTAGTGTTTTGTAATTGTGCTACAATTCTGTTACTACTAACATTCTACTTGGAGGACTCAGTTACTTGTTGTGTTCAGATGTACAATTCAAAAACCTAGTTCTCTTTCTTGAGCAAAACGGGAATTGCGAGTTTGTATTTTTGTTACCACTCAACACGACAAACAGGCTACTTTCGGGATTTTGTCGTTAATTTGTACTACTTTGTATGCATGCACGTAAAAATCCATCTGCCTAACGAGTACGATGCTCACTTTCACAAGGCTCAAACTGATGTTAAATGTTTTTTCTCCCTCGCTGAGTAGATGTTTTTGGCCGGCATTAGATTTAGACCGACGAATTGTAAAATGCCAGCTTCTTGTTGCAGCATGACTCTAATCTTAGCACCAAAGAAACCTGCTTCGTCTGTCAAGATCTATCCATTCCCTGATGACCCCGGCTGTTTTACCAAAGGCTACTGAATTTTGTCGGAAGACTTCTTTGACATTCTCGTAATCATCATAGTCACCGTCATAGACAATAATACATCAGCGGTTCTCACTGACGTTTAACTGCCACACGACCATGAAGAAAGCAAATCCCGTACAGGAGGAGAGAACAACGAAAAGAAGGTGAGGGGAATGGATCTGACTAACAAAAACAGCTTCGTCTACATTAAACATTCGGCATCAAGGTGCTTACACCTTACATACAAACAACCGAGTTTTAAGTGAAAGTAAGGCAAACATAACAGTTCGTTTGCAACAGATCGTAAAAGAACTCGCGATGGCCACAGTGTTGAATTAACGGCTTCACAAACCAGGGCCACACAAACTTAATCTGAGCGTCCCATTTTGACTTGAACAGTGGAGCTAACTAAAAAAATACCGGATTTTTGTCGGCGACCTACTACGAACAACGTTTGCCAGCTGTGACTTAGGGTCACTGACCGATTGTTCTATCCTCTGCAGTACGACGCAACACATTAATCACATGCCCTGTCTTATCGTAGTTAAGCATGACAATATTCCTAGTTTTGGATTCTTCATCGCTGAGAGTGGGAGTCGAACAAATTGGCCACTTCTCCATCACCGACAGGGGCCATGACAGTACACCTTCCAGTGGATAATGCGGGTGGCGCAAGGTTCGCTAACTCATCGAGAAAAAATTAGTCACATGTGGTTCAGCGACACAAGAAATATAGACACTCATTTGCATATAATAGTAGATCGCCGAGCAAAGATATAGGTAATTACAACTTCCGCATACAGAAAACATCATTTCCGTCACGAATGTGCAAAACTTCTCGTATTCATCCTGATAAATACCTAAACATTTCGGCACTTTTATCCACCGAACCTCTTCGGAGCAGCGCAATTCGACTGTCAATCTTAAACTCCCGTTAAAAGGAGTCTTTAAAAAGTGAGTTCATGTGGGCCAACGGAAACTGACACGTAGACGAAGTTTTTTCAGACATCATAAACTTGCCAAACAGAAGCGTAATTTTCAGACTGTAGATAGTTTATCTCAAAGCAAACCAAATTGGATTAATTTTTACGCGGTCTGCGTAATGTAAGCCTGAATGATAATAAGTGTCGAACTCATTTTCAAATACCACGAATTACTGTGTACTCCAATAATTAGCAACGTTTATATTTAAACGGAAAAACTCGCATATTGTTCTTACGCAGTAGTGGTACAAAACTCATTATAGTTGTGCACCACACACAGTAAAGTGGAGAAGGAAGAAAAATTCAAGGCCGACTTTCGAGAAACAATTCAAATTTCCTCCAACGAATTCAACACTTGAAAGCCCACCGACCAACGAAAGTTTTTTTCAAAACAAATGCACGGAGGTTACCAGAGGGCCATAAAATGAACTTTTTCTACCTCATATGTATCAGCATGATCTTACGTCGTGACTTCCAAAAAGACCTAACGATCTGACATCACACCTCACACTACTCTGTGGTATTTTTCATCATCATCATAGACGGCAATACATCAATGGTTCACATTGATGCTTAACTGCCACACGACCACGAAGAAGAAAAAAGAAAGAAAAAATACCTACATGAGAAGGGAGTAAAAAAAAGAAGGGGAAGTGCAATAGACCTAACTATTAAAAATGACTACGTCTATATTCAAACATACAACATCAAGACGCCTAAACTTTCATGAATCTCTCGATGTACTCAGGCCTGGACATTATAGAACAAGTCAGGTTCAGAGCAAGATGTGTATTCACTACACCACACGCAATATCTCATCTAGTCTGTTATGGATACTATAGATATAGGTCAATGTCGAACGATCTGATTGGCCAGTGCAGATATGGCTTACACGACTGGCTACACCCCACCACAGACATCATTAACCCACCTCGCATATTACACTAGTAGATAGCGACTTTAGCGAAATTGCACGTTGTGGAAAATGAACAGCAAACGATCAACGTCGTGGTTGCTTACTCGTTAGCTGCTACTCCGCCCATTCAACGTTAGTGTCATTGTCTCTGGATGTGACATTTAAGACACTTCGTTTGTATGCAAGCTTTATAATTGCTATAATGAACGATTTACACTACACTGAGTAGGAGATTTTTGAGTAAATAACAAGGTAAGGAATACACAGAGGTGAGACTTCTGCTCAGTCTTGACTAACTTTACCACGAACAGGGCGATGTACATGAAATGCTACCCATCAGCATTCACCCCGTCAACTGGCAACAGAGTCGTTAACTACTCATATGGATTATAAAATAACACCTGCAAAATAGCACCTATAACTTGAGGGTAAAGGTCAGCGTCAACTCCCAAAATTTCAAAACAGAGAGAAGTCATATCGCGAGATGTTAACATTTCGATTTACTCTCATCAGTCGCCAACGTAAAACGAGCAAATTTTATACAAACTACGTATAGCAACAACAATTGAACGAACCAACCACACAGTTCTGACCTTTCATGCGCTAATAGTTCAAACAATTCCACGGCAAGGAGATTGATTGCGTCAACGCCTTCTTTGCACACAAAACTGGCCAATGTTGTTTGATTAGCATTACCTCGCTAGTCGCCAACAGTTTCGGGTTGCGATTATGTAACAATATCTTGAACGATTTAACAGGGTCAACTAGGTGACCGGTTGCTAAGATATGTTCGGCGATCGATGACGCCGGGGTCTTCGAGCTTGTTACAGTCAGTAGGTCGTTTTTTGATATTGCCGTTGATAAACACTCAGGAATGTGCTCCGCCATACGTTGATGCAAACGCCGATCTGTTCTGCCTATGTAGACGTCACTGCAACTGCAATTGTACTGGTATATTACGTGGGAGACAGACTGATCGGTTGAGTGTGTATCATCGCTATAAAGAGCCAAGCCCCTAGTGCTTATCAAGATGCGTAGTTGGGCCGTTGGGTAGGTGTATTGCAACGCCGATGTCAACCTGTGACTAATGTTGTTAGTCAAGTGGTCACCCTTGAATTAAATTTGCAGAATTATGTTCTTTTTCTGCGTACTGCAGCTTACCACTTTTGGTTCTTTCATCTTACTGTGGATATCCACAAACTTTTCAGGGTAGCCGTTATTCACCAGCGTTTTCCTAATGAACTCTTCTTTCTCCAATCGATCTGCTGTGCAAATCATTCTGGCTCTGTGGAATAACGTTTACACTAGCCCTCGTTTATAAGCAACAGGTACGAAGCTGGAGAACTGCAAATATTGTCCACTCCAAGTTGGCTTACGATAAACAGATCGTTGACGTCTGGTTATAAGAATGTCTTAGTACGGCAAGCAATTAGTAACTTCCACCTCATAAGATACAGAGAGGTTCAGGTGGATGGAGTTTAAATAGTTATAAAATGAAGCAAAAGCACATTCATTAGGAAAAACTAAAATGTCGTCCACGTAACGTTTGTAGAGCAGGACCCCCGAAATCCCTTCTTGAAATTGCCTTTCAAGCATTCCCAAAAAGACATCTGCCAATATGGGACACAGTGGGCTACCCATGGCTACACTATCAATCTGTTTATAGTTAAAACCTTCGAACTCAAACGGAATGTTTTCTGTACAAGCAAAAATGAGATCCTTAAGAAGATCTAATGGAATACCTACATTCACATTCTGACTACAAATAAAATCACATGAAAATTCAACGGTTTCATGCAGCGGTACTTTAGTAAATAAAGGGTCTACGTCGACCGAGTACATCATCTGTGGATTTACTGAATTGTTCTCCAAAATTTCTGCTAGCTCAAAGGAACTACGAACACAATTGGGGGATAACAATTCACGAACGAGTTTAAACATGTCCATTAACCATCGCGCCAGCTTGTGGTATGCGGAGTTGTTCATAGATAATATCGGTCTTAGTGGGATACCAGTCTTGTGGGTCTTTGGCGAACCTCTCATTCTCGGTGTCTGCGTGCCTGTTGGTTTCAGTTTTTGTACTGAATCTCAGAAACACATCCATGCATCATCAATATTTGTAGTTTCCTTGAAATCTGTTTTTCAATCAGGAAATTGTTACCAGGCCTGGCATCCAATTGGAATCTCCGTGCTTCAGAAAATACCACATTCATCTTGGCTACATAGTCCTCTTTCTTCATTATGATGACGCCATAGCCCCAATCTGGCTTGAGGAAGACTAGGTCAGTCATTTCTTTGAGCTCCTTCATGGCTCTGTAGTGTTCTGCTGACAAGTAACAATATTGGCCTATTAGGGCCGATAGAAACTTGTGCGAGATATCAACCAACTTTGCACGAAACCAGTCTGCGTTGTTCAGTGGGGCGGGAGTAAGATCTTTAACTTGCTCGTACAAGTTTTCAAATTGGACCTGGGTTTGTAGTTTGTTCACTTGTTTTGGCGACACCTTGAAATCTAGATCCAACGAAAGCACATCCAACTGAGCTTTGGTAAAGTGAGTATCCGTCAAATTGTGAATGTGTTTAAACTCATCTGTGGTGAAGGCTGACGTCCGCCCACGAAGTAGTGAATTTTCTAAGTTCTGAAGCGTCTTTGCTTTGGTTTCCTGAAGTGTAGTTCGTACAAAGTTTTCAAACTTGATACGACAAACCAAAGATAAGCTGTTAAGCAAACTAGCAAAGTGTTGCTGGGTCTCAATAAACTTTTTCAATTTTTCTTTGAAAGCCTCGATGTGAAAGTTAGTAATCCTTACCAAGTTCACGTTATTTACCGGAAGTAGTTTTTGAAAAGCAGCTTAAAAATGTGCATAGGAAATTGGCCTGATATCACACAGTTTTCGTAGAATCCTATCCGCGCTCGTTCAACGTTGTTTTACATCGAATTGAAAGTAACCGATTCAATCCACGAGTAGTGCATGCAGGGAGTCTTCGTTTGAAAAATTTAAAACACTGAGTTCCTTTAATCCATTTAGTCAAAACAGAGAGAAGTCATATATCGCGAGATGTTAACATTTCGATTTACTCTCATCAGTCGCCAACGTAAAACGAGCAAATTTTATACAAACTTCGTATAGCAACAACAATTGAACGAACCAACCACACAGTTCTGACCTTACTGTGAGCATGTATTTTTACGTGTTTTATACATTTACCGTTTAAGCGCAAGACCAAAAATGTCCCATGTGAGTTAACACTTGAAAATATTTCACGAGTAATTAAATCGAATTATCGGTCGTTGCGATTATCCTGAAGGTTCAATCATATCGATCTGTTTTGTCTACCCTTCAAGCGTAAATTGAATAACACTACAAAATACACGACTAATTAGTTCGCGACAACGCTCTGTGAAGAGTATGCGTGTGTGCGGTCTGTGTGTCAGACGTATGATAGCTTGTTCTCAGAGCAAAGGATTCCAATTCCAGTTTGTCTAGCCAGCTGGTTCGACCTCACGTGATGTCACATCGCACACAGCTCCTTACTGCCTGAATCGTTTTTTATTTCCTATATACTGCAGTCAGAAGTAACGGAAACAAATGACTCTCGGATAGAACTGCAATACTAATTGAATTGTTGTAATACGCCTAAACATGCCGAAATTTAATTATGCTCACCCATACAATGATATAGAGTAAGTATACTGTCTTAATTCTCCTGTTACTGGAAGATATCTGCTTTCTCTTTCGGTGGTTATTGTAGGTTGGCCACTTACAAAGAGTGTTATCCACAAACCTGGGAGTTTCTTGTGCAAACATACTGCTATTTTATTCAACTTGGTGTCGTTTTCACAGTTCTCTAAAAGTGACGGCCTTTCGGTCAACAAGGCAACTGATGAAGGTTAGAAATAGACCGTCATCCAAATGTGTCTTAGCTTCAATGAACCTGAACTGTGCAAGTGTTACAGAGCGTAATTGCGCATGAAATCAACCAGTTCCTCATTTCTTAAGGGGTCAACTGTACCAGGTTGGCTACACGTCTAATATGGTCTTGATAATTAATCATTTAGCCTTCCGTTAGGTGTGTAAAGTTAGGACAGTCTTTTTACCCCACGTTTGTACAATGTCCTCTGTAGCAAAACTGCTATTCCCGTGGAAGCTCATGTCTGTGTAGTGTTTTACTCATCACCAATATTAATGTAAGGCCGGTGTGTTTCAGAGTAGACTTGTCTTACTTTCGTTAGTGCTGTTCTTCCCCGTTGTCATATGCCTCTTAAAGCTGAAGCTACTCTCGTAGTCTCAAATGTCACCTAGGAAAATGAGAGTGATCCCAAATTAAAATTACTGTGAAGTCCAAGAGCTCAGTTAGCATATTCTATTTACTACCCCGGTAACAGGTGTGACACAGTGAAACGATTCTACACCGAATGAGTAGAAAAATGGACTAATTTGTAAATGTTATCGGAATTGGGCGTGGTGAACTTTCACACATTCCATTCCAGTGAGGCCTTCGGGAAAACACTATATATTGTTTCATGTGGTTAGTGTTGTTTTTGGATGGAGGCAACGCTTTCACAGTCGGTTAACGAAACACATTTCCAAGAAAGGTCATCATTCACTTGGGAGGCTGCTTCATATTTCTTCAACCACTTCACGAACGACCACCTGAAATCGCACTTCTTAGGTAGGCTCACGTGTTTCGCCTACCGAAAGAAAGCGGACGAAGTAGGTTGTTAGTAGATAACTCGTTGGTTCCATTTGGCAACCCTTTGTGACGTGATCACTGTCAACCTCATGGTTAGGTTTTGTAAGTTACTGTTCCATTCTTTCTTCAGAGATACCGTCTGATCTAGCGGTATGCTGAATGACTGGCTGCATGATCCCAAACATTTCCAAGCGAGTTAATATCTGGTGAACATGGCGACCAGGGAAAAACATTCCCGTTCGGTGATGTTTCTTCTGCCGTCCGGGAAGAAAGATTCGCTCGGCTGAAAGTAATTTGTAAACAATCGTTAGCTTATTCATGTTTTATCAGGCTTGACTCAAAAGTTTCCCGATGCATAGTGGACCAAAAACTAATGGTTAACAGAAGGTTCTTAAGTTATAACTTGTCAGTCGATTTGGACTGACTCACTTCGGGTATACAAACAACAGCTGTTTGACGGGGATTTTTATTTTCTTCTTGTCATTCAACAAGATTGCTTCCAAGGCACATGCACAGGGCAAATATGTAGCACTAAAGAAAACGAAAGTTTACGAAAGTTTGCGGCAAACTCCAACTCTACCTGGCAGTTCACAGTACAGTGCCCTGGAAATGGACATATACTTACTAGGTTCCTCATTCTACAACAAGCAGTCACACAGCACAACTGTATCGCCAGAAAATAAGCCAACCGTGATTTAATAGCTACCGTTACCGCTGACCGTTAACAACCGGAGAAAAATGAAGGATGGAGCAGTCCATTTACAGTCAGTCCGTGACGATGCTTCACTTAAAAATTTTGACAGCCTGCTAAACAAAACGGACAGGACTAATCCGTCAGTGATTAATGCGCGTATTGAAAAAATTTTTCCTGAACAGGATAGTGAACATCAATTCTCTCTAGAATGAGGGGTCACTTCTCCGTCTACCATACTCCTCTCACTTATTAAGGAGACCAGTTAAGATAATTCAAGCCAAATGCATTAAAGCGCTGACGTAATCCACTTCTTCTGACCGAATGCCATCAGTTCATCAAAAGCAGGCACTACATTATTTCTTCCGGGTGATTCATAGTTCTGTTACAAAACCGCAGGTCAGAATGATTGATACTCATAGACCAACTCCTATTATGCAAGTTGAACGCCTTCTATCTATCCAGAGTGAAGTAGGATGTACTGAAAATTATTTGTTTGATTTGATCTTTCACAGTAATTGGGTCACAAACATAACCACTGTGGTAAGTTTTCCCAAGTTGTTTTCCAGAAGAATTGCAAACGTTTTACCAACTACGTTTTCTGTTTTATTTTTGCAAATTTTTGTTATATATTCAACATTTTGAGTCATAGATGACAAGATGTGACAAACACTGTCTCTTTATCAGGTCAACTCATTAACAGGAGTTATCGAATACATAATTAAAACAGACAGTATGAGAAACCAAGAAATCGATTAGTCACGAGTGACAAAGTATACACTTTTGAATGTCTGTTGCTGAACCATTGCAGAGCAACCTGAAATTGGTACACGTTTTACTTCATGCAATTCGGATCAATGGCTTGACCTCGTATGTGACAAGGTGGACTTAACTATGAGCACTGACCTTGGAAGTTGTGTGCATATTTCTTCAGACAACATATAACTAAAAGGCTGTCGGTTCGACGTTGGTTAAGATGCATTGCTAGACTGGTTTTGTTTGACATGGAATATTGTAAGCAATGCAAAAACACTTTTGGCATCAATTTGATGGTTAGAGTCCAACAGGTGTGATGTCATTTCCCATCTAACTATTCTGTCAGTTTCATTGTTAAGCCGAGCTGGTGTGTCAATCACTGTGCTGGTGATTTCATAGTGGACATAATCAAACATTCATATCTAGCTGTCTGTTAACACGCTAGTCTTACAAACACGGCGGACGGATCGCGAATTGCTGTCCAGAGCAGATTGTGCTCTGTTGATGAGCTATACAGAGAGCCAAACTTGGGTTTAACGATTCCCTTCGTAAATGGGATAGCCGAAGGGCTCAAGTGAATGCGAAGTCTGTAATCAGATTTAGTTATTGTTCAGTTTGAATCCTCGAGCACTATTCTAATTTTCCCAGTCCAAGCTTAGGATTGGCTCAAAATCGACTCAGATTCAAGTGTTCCAAAGTTTGATTTTGCCATCCTTGACTAAACATATTCTCAATTTAAGTTTGATCTCTTTTAAATGCGCACCCCTTATTTACCATCCAATCGATGGAAAGATTTTGGACAATTTGTTTCTGAGATTAAACATTTTTCTTTGTTTGCGCTAGGTTGAATATTTGTACTGACCTGCGATCGTGTGGCTTCTGTAAGGATCCCGAATGTAATCGTTTATTTCCACTTGTTTGTTCTGTACGCATGATTCTGTGTACGCCTACTACAGGAGACCTGATATAAACTCCATGCCACTTCCTTCAGTGATGCCACCAATTGCACGCAGCGAATGCTTGTCCTTTTCCGAACGACTCACTTACTATTTCATTATTCAAAATAGCTTAACCCGAACCTTTTCCAGCGTTGTTCAGCATACTCAGAGGTTCCGTGCACTCTTTGATGGGCGCGATTTTGAGTGCCGCCGAGTGGGCTGTAGCCCACTTCGCGTTTCTTTCCTTTCTCCTCTTGGTTGATGCCGTTGGTCCCAGACTAGGTTAGACATAACTACTTACCACATTTCCAAACATCGCTGGAAATAAGCAGTTTGTTCCCAAACCTCACTGCTTTCTCCAACTCGATGCCTGTTGGGACTACTTTTCGACTGTTCTTCAGGAAGGGCGTTATAGAATGTTGGTGGACGAGGGTCCAGTTCATACCCACTTGTCCACTATGTATGAAACTCATAAGGCTCAGAGATATGGAGTTGTGCCGTTCTAACAATTGAGTTTTGCAGCAAAGGCTGTTGGTTAGTAGTGGCGCCTACGGAATGACTACTTCCATTGAAATTATTTTGTCATGGCAGCTGTTCAGAAGGGGAAGTGAAAGTTTGAAGTTTTTCGTTCCGCTGGTGGGAAATCTTGAACCTAATAATACGGGATGAGAACAGTGCACACAAAAGTCTGCAAGTTCAAGTACAATAAACGGACTTATGACAAGCAAAGCCTACTTCAAATTCCGTGTTCAGCTGTTGATAACTCACTAAATAGAAACTGAAAGAGCCGAAACAAATTCTCAAAACTTAAGATGTGGTGTATCGTGCCAAGTGTATTGCTAGTCAAATTTACCGATCCACGACTTCAGAGTTGACCGTCCTAAAACGAGTTTCCTCGCTCGTTCTTGCATCAGTGACACACAGATGGAATTTTCGATTATCCAAATTCATTCCGGTCTTTCGCCATTCATCTGATTTGGTTCACGACAGCTCATGTAATACTAAGTAGTTAGGAAGCGGAAAATTTCATTCTTTCCACATGACCTTCAGCGAACTGCATCAGGGTAAGTTATCTATGCTGACCCAGTTGCCCTGTGTTGCCATGCTACAAATCAGGGTTGCGAAAATTTCTCTTCTTTCTCATACACCTCACTGAGTGTTCTGTTTTCACAAGTAGTTTAGTCACATAACAACGATAAATACCCCAGAACCTTTAAGGTCACAATTCACATCACGTATTCAGCAAGCAACTACATGAACAACATATCTCTCCTTCAACAGATAAATGCGGTCTAAAGTTTAAACCTGTTGATAAGTTGACAGTAGCTTTTGTGTTCAATTACACACTTCAGTCTCCGTCAGGAAGAAGCACTGTAATCTAGTTTCACTTGCGTGAAAGCTCGTCAGCATAGGATAGTTTCTCAACGATCGGGATTTGTACTCCGGTTCACAGTTTCGTGAAGCAGCCTGGCAGGTCGATGTGCAACTGATATCACATTAAGCAGGACAGGGTTATCATGTCTGTGTGCTAAGCCACTTTTATTTGTGAGTAATGCTTAGATTGTCTGATCGATCGGAGGGGAGATGCAGGAGCTTCTTTGTTGCACCCGGTCAGTCGGGAAACCTCGGTATAACATATAGGAGAATGTGGCTGAGCGTTCAGACAAAATGCCTCATATTCCGACTAGTTAGGTGCATAAGCACTACTGACGAGTTCTAACAGCAAGGAAACTCGGGTCTACAGTTTTTGTTCGAAATGAGCTGACCAAGATAGTCAGGTGGATATAAAATTGGTGGCCAGCTGCGCGAAGTATTCAATTTACATCGACCAAATTTTCTTATTACTTATTCATGATACTGGCAGTTCTGTTTATTTTCTAACGTCATACCAGGGTGTATTGACTATAAGTTACCGGATAATTCCGAGAAGGTGATTCCCTGCATTTGCTTTTAGGCACCAGAAAATACTGGTGAGCACTGAAGCTACATTATTACATTCGGCACATAACTAGTCATCATCATCATCATCATCATAACAGCCATGTGCCTGACCAAAGGTACTGTGGCTCGGGCCGCCGCTCACCTCAACAGTGACGTGGAATATCCTAGAAGAAAAAGTTACTAAGAGGGTTGAGAATTAATAAAAGAAGACTAGGCGGAAGAACTAGAAATGGTATGGATACAGGTACGCCAATGACTGCTA
>LUCH01003243.1:8383-27232 GCA_013368495.1 Paragonimus heterotremus | reverse complement strand
ACCGTGAGATTCAGCTTCAGCGTCACCAGAAACCTTGAGATAGAAGCGCTTGGATGGACAGTTATCTAGAGGTGAGCTCAAATAGATAACCTTGCTAGAATCGTAGACTCGCGTCTTCGACACACAGCACACATCAAGCTCCAGACTTGAGAGAGTACTAGCCAGAGCAGCTTGCTGACCGACTTGTCGGAGAGTGCAGACATTAAAGGCGCCAATGTTCACCAGTTGTCTTGGCTTCAGAAAACAATTATCGACCGAAAGCATACGGAAGGATGAAGAAATAGGAGTAAAACAGTAGGTGAAAGTCGAGATCGGTTGGCAATGTCACTGTCGAGAGAACGATAACTAGTCAGCTGATGTTGACTGTACAACACGGATGTGGCGTTGCTCGAAGTTTGGTGCGGAACTAGAATACCACTGCACACAGGCATTATCACGGTGCTAAGCACATCGCACTTGGTCGGTGAATATTTATTGAGAAAACGTTAAGTGGAATTGAGGTCTCAGCCTCAAATGGTTTTAGAAATGAGACTATCAGCCACATTTACTTAACAAAAATGTCCAAACTCAGATCCATACAGTTTGTGAATGTGCGTTTAGCATATTTTCCCAGTTGATCACGATGATAGGTGTTGCTTTGTTCAGTCAAACTTATCTATGTCGTTTGACTAGGGAGATATTCAGGCGGCAGTGCCATAGAACGCCTGTATACAGATATACTTGGCCACATAAATTTTAAGGTTAGTATTGTGTTGTACAGTAAAAGATGAATATGACAGCCGGTGTGACTGGCAGTTGTGTGACTTCGAGTATCCCGGTTACTACGAATGATAGTCACGTGCCTGTCTTGCTTATATGTACACATCTACTCTTGACACTTCGGCTGGAATGCTTCTAATTGCAAGCAGTGGATGATTTGAGTATACTGTTAACATTCGGTATTCGGTTTTCTCCATCCACCATCTCCAGTGCTGCTTACAGAACACGAGAGTCCGACTCTATCCCAATGTTTGTCAGCAGGGTAGGAAATAATAGTTATTCCGTTCACTTCTCCTTGTTGTAACTGTCCGTCCCAGATTCAGATGCTTCCGATGTTCTCGAACGAGATGACGGTCGACCAGAAAGATTAAGTAACTTCCTTTAGTTTGATTTTTGTTAAGGTTTGAGTTTCACTGTTTTATCATAAAGAAGACTAACTCTGGAGTACTCTCGTTTATTGAAACACAATGGCTAGCTTTGAAATTCAGTAGACAACTCTGAGAATTTTTCGAACTGTATAAAATAAGTAGGGATTTTTATACTGAAATGCTTGTAATGTTTGGTAATTTGAAATTGAAGATGTTTATTTTTACATTTTAGCTCCAACGAGTGACTGCGTTAGTCGATGTAACTGAAAGCCCTGCTACACACTGTGAGTCCCCGATGTTTTGTAGTGCTACAACATGTAATAATGACACCAGGTTGCACATCTTACTGTAAACTGTAAAGCATTATACTCAAGCGGAACATAAAGACTTTCCGAATAATGTGAAACAAAACGAGTGAACGTATGCTCAGTTGATAGGTTATGCGATAAAATAATTCAAAATTTAGGTAGCTTCAACGTTGCTGTGGGCTGATGGTGGGAGCACTGGCATGGTTTCAGAAGAACAAGGCGTACGGCTTAGGTCACGTTCAGCAAGTATCGTCACAAGCATAATCGTTACTCTCGGCTTTCAGAAGCATCAGCGGGTAAAGTGGTTCGGACCGCATGTGGTACTGACAGTGGTTCACGAAGTATAAAGTAATTAACAAGTACGGATGTGTAGCGGAAAAAAAAAACTATTAAGTTTTATGGAAGTGAAAAAGAAACAAGTTTGCGGATACAAGTGTGCCATTGACTACAACACAGATCTGTGTTCAGATTGTTGCAAACTTCGCAACCAGGTAGGCAACTGCCAATCTTGTTCAATGGAACGTTCACGACTTTTGTGGTCCGTGACCACGTCATCACTTGACCGCCTGACACCTTCTTCCAAGCATCAGCAGCCATACTAAACAATGCACGTTGCCGCAGACGGAACACGCAGACCCACTATCTCAGTTGTCCATCGTGAACTTGCACATAGTCCAACTACACACCAACGGAATGTCACGTTGCTCACAAGGTTAACCCATTTGATACGGGCTGAGTGGCGGAAACACCGGCAATCGGATATCGAGAATGTGTATGCGCCCTTCGTACGAACGGACTTGGTGTTTGATCCACAGAGCAAGACTGAGTGCACACACTCATTATAAACCCTGTCTTCAGTCGGAAACTGGACATTATTGTGAGGCCGCAAGTGAGAAAGGTTGGCGAATGCAGTACATACTTTTGCTCTCTGTGTAAGCATCTCGTTATTGATGTTCCAAACTGTCAAGATGACACTACCCAGTTAGTTTTTCATAGCTTGCCTGTGATAAAAGAAGAGTGAATGACGAATTAATCTTGGAACAAGACCTTGAAGATGCAAAGTGCACACCATACAGACCAACCATATAATTTGAATGGTTCACCGTTATTCGTACGTTCTCAGCAGAAGAACTAAGAAGAGTAATGTCGTCTGTATGGTTAACATTAGTCAGCTTACTACCTGGCAAAAATTCCAATTTGATCTACTCGAAACCTCTGAATGCTCCTACCAGCCTATCACTATTCATACAGTTTAAGAGAAACGGGGAAATCTGACACTTGACGTGGAGAACGCTCGAAGTAGATGTGTGTAAGTGTGCATTCCGCATCCAGATTGGACATAAAACGACCTCACCAACTTCAGTAGGACTTCATTGTAACGTAGACAGCTCCAAAATGCTTGTTGTGCACCTACTTTAACAGCAGTTTTATTTTGAAAAGTGGCATCATTGTTGACTGAGTAAAAGGATGTTGAGGCTGTAGAGTGTCGCAAAACAAAGATATATCTGAAACATTCGAGACAAGACTGAAAAATTGCCTATTCTTCACTCTCCTCCTTCTCTCAGTGTTTCAGTCACTGCGTCTTGAGACCCTTGAGAACCTTGGATGCAATAGAGACAAAGCCAATACCTTTGAGGTCTTCGTGTGAGGTCCTGACACATTTTTCAAAAATACGAATGATCAGTCGTCAGGTACCTGTTCCTTCTCACATATGCAACGCAGAAATGTGGTCCGTTTAAATAGCAACTTTTCACCGAGACATTTGAAAACTAATAGAGAAAGAAGATCCGAACCGGGGATTTTATTTAATTTCAATAATCTAGACTAAAGTCAGTTCGTTCTTAGACGGACAGTCGTCTAGAATATTACAGGTAGCCCAATAACCCGCATCATCCATGGAGGAACGAGCCGGCTCAAATTAGCCTAGCGGATTCTCACTGATCTCAGTACATCTACGAAGTACCCACCATAAGCTGTAAACTCGTGAGCTACCTTTTTCGACGCCAATATAACCACGACTCAGGAAAAATGGCATCCGGCTACTCCTCAATAAACTGTTCTCTAGCTGTTTCTCTCACTTGTAGATGTAAGCCCAACGGTCCTTACGCAGACTGTTTGTGAGTTTGCGTTTCATTTCTCGGTGGATTTTATTGTGTTCTCAGTCAGAGGGATGAGTTAAATCCCAAAGCTACTTAAGTCAGTAGAAATCTTCTTCTATCATATCTATGGCGATTTTTTGGAATGGGTCTGCTTGCAAGGGGTTCGCACTGCTGTTGTGACTTTTGCCCAGTGCTAGTTCAGGTCACTGCACTGCTGTGATTAGTGCAGTTCACGTGTGTTTGGTAAACGTCCAGTCTACTTTCGTCACTCGGTTTCCAAATGAGTACTTTATGTTTGTGAGCAGATGATCTCTGAGTAAATAATGAAACAACGCGTGCAGGAACGGCGGTATGCTCTGAATCAAGGTGGATGTTTTAAATTGAACGACAATCTTTAATGAAGTTGGGCCATTGATGGCAGACGGCGCAACGACCAGTCTGTTTCATGGTTGAGTTGTAAAGGGTGGTCTCCATGAAACTTATTTTAGCCGTTTGCGCTGAAATTCGCATCTCGATATAGAGTCGGTGACATGCACATGTCTGTAATGATCGATCTTCATTGTTAGTACCTCGCTCACGGACACCAGATGTATAACTTGGCCGCTTCTAATCTAGAAGTGGACGGTCAGTTTGCACGTTCATATCAGTAACAAGCACAACGTTGTCCGAGTAATTAATTTGTCTCAAAATGTCAACGAGGGCATCGTAGATGGCAGCCGGTCACAATACCAATGTTTTTGTCTGCTGTTGTGAATTGACGTAATGCTAGCAGATGACGGAAATATGGATTATATGGCACATAAGAAACCGTATAACGACATTCAATTTTTTGCTGACTTTATTTTCGAAGGACCTGTTCTAAGAACATAATGCCTATGTATACAGGTTAATCAATATGGACTTCAGAATATGTATTTCCTCTATACCCTGAGAAAGAGGATGATCCATCTGGGTGATTTTATCAACAATTTCTGCGTCTCAGGTAGCTTCGGTTAAGTAGATAATGCAGACTGTGTAATATAGTGTTTGAAAAAGCGTATCACTTTTTTTGTCTCTCCTGAATGTCCGTAGCAAACGAGTGTTTCTTGGTTCATTTCAGTTTGTGACATATAGCATATTTAATGGAATCAGACATGTGCACAAAACATTAAGTAACGTCAGTCTACCCTTTTGTTTCATCGCGAAAGTTGTGTTTATGACTTGACATGCTTTGTCCACTATACTGCATAGCTGCTGTTGCTGGTAGTATCGCATAAAATGGTGTCATCTCATACTGATTGTCTTCTGATTTCTGTCCCGAAATGGATTCAAGGAACCAACTATATCATGATACAGTCAGTTAAGTTGAGTACATCTCTTCATGTAAACTGATTGCTGAATATTCTGTGCACGACTCTACAACCGTATACGTGTTAGCACAAACACCACATGTGATTCTTCTGAAAAAGTTCATCATCGAGAGTAAATCATAGTTAACTAAGAAAGTTGCAAGATTGGCAACGCCTGGAGTGTCACAGCACCCTATTTACTTATGACAGGTCAATTTGTTGGGAACGTTAAAATTTGCAGACGATTCATAAACATGTTCGATAGCATCAGAAACAGTACTTCCAGCGAAATGCCATAAACAGCTGTGTTCAATGAGGCTGACTGTGATCAAGATTGTGCAGAAAACATCGGTACAGTTGAAACAATATTTAATGTTTGTAACATGTGTGTGATATCTTTCTCGAAAAGTATAGAGAAAACTACGAGACGGTGGTACAACCACTGAAGGAAAACAATATATCTGAAGTGTACATAGAGCTGTTAAGTGTAAAATACAAGAAATTAGAGATATCTACTTACCCAGCCGGTCGCCGCCTATCGTGATCAAGAAAATCTGAAATATAATATTAATAAATGTTTTCTCCCGAGGAGATTGGACGTAGTACAAATATTGAGGGTACGTTCCCATGGAATTCTGTCTTCTTTGTTTGAAAGACTAGGACTATGAGAGAACGCGTTTACGGTGGAGCGTAATCGACTTCAGGCAAACTGCAGTATGTCGTTAGGTCCACTGTGAAAGAGCACCAGATAAATATTGCTTTTTTTGCCGTCAGATGTGCAAATAATCAACCGGAATTACGAACCTCCTCTACCAGTTATTAGGACAAAACTGGCTCTTCTTTGGTTGTTAGGAATTCTATTGTTATTGATGTGGCCGTTAGACAAAGCAGTAAAAGATCTTCGGAGTGTCTAAAGATGTTATTTCGAACCTACTGTTAATACTGGTTGACTTTTTAAGGTCTCTTAAACTGTACTGGCTTTGCAACCAGTTATTTTCAGTCACTCTAATCCGGCTGCTAAACTGAGTAGTTGGAAATGGACCGATTAGTACAAGCTGTTTCTTCGCACACTTATATGGAATATGGAATCTGCAATCAGTAGCCTCGGTTGTTGACAACATTAACAATTCACCTGATCTGCAGTAGGTTTAGTGTAAACTGGAAGTCACTCAGAAAATTTCGTCCGGTATCATTTGACGACCAACGCCAATAATATGGCAAAGATCTGGTCTTTAAAAGGGATTTCTTGATCAATTGCAGACGTTTTAAATGAGATTCACAAGTTCTCCGCCTCACGGCTCGCCCAACTTTACTGACATGACAACACCAAACGAGTAAGAGGACGCAGAAAGAGGAGAAATGTTAGACGTATCAAAGTTAGGGTAGGGCGTTGATATATAACAAGTCTTAGACGATATGACTAGACTCTCCTGAGGGTAGGCATTCTTCATAGCTTTGAGAAGCCTCACACCCTTGAATGCCAGATAGCCAGAAAAGACTATTACCTTTGATTGTTAAATGATTTCTGCCTCATTTTAAAACACTGTTGTATATTAACGAGTCTCTTGAGGCTATCATTTTCAGTGAGTGCTCTCCGGTTAAAGACGTGTAAAGCCTTAATCTAGTAGTTATTTAAAAAATGAATCAGTACAGGGGAAGCAGCCCGTCAGCAGTTGGATATTGTACATAGTTCGTTGGAAATTTCAGCAAAATTATCCTTGTACAATCTAGGGAAGACATTGGGCTAATTTACAACTACATGGTTTTAGTCCGGACGTGTTCAGTGGCATATCTATCAACACCAACATCCAAACAGTCATTCTTGCTGATGCTTAGCTGTACACAATTACCAATTGTTGTGTTCCAACTGTATTGTTCAAACTGCTCTGGAGAACCAGTTGTTTCAAATTTCTAAGGCGATGGTTTCCCGCTGAGACCTGCAGATTGCTGCATCGTGTGGCCAGTTTGAAGTACAAGATTGCTCGTGAACTTATGAAAACATCTTTCCTCAGTGAGTGTACACAGCAAGGCTGATACTCCTATCATTTCTTCCGGCTTTGAAGAAGAAAAAGCTGAAAGTGACCAAAAGATAACCTCAGACGTATTGTCACAGATCACATTGAAACTGCTCAAATGCGACTGGCTGGTTTATGTCTTTTGTCCATCGTAGAAAACTAGACACTTTGCTGTCGTATCATTTTTACACTAATTTGCAAGACTCATCGATCATACAAAGAGGATCTTTATCTGTCGGTTGCGGAAGTCACGTACGAAGCAAGGTGAGGAACAAATTCCATTGGATCCCAGTAAGTACGTACTGAACTGTTCTTCAGTGCAATTGAATTCACTGTAATTTGAAGCGTTAGCTTTAGGTTTTGATTGTAAAACACCATCACATAAGCCTGATCGCATCTGTGTTGAAGCCCAGTTTGGGAATCTTATCGATCAATTACCTGACCTTCGACCAACTAGTGCTGACAACCTCGGTCGGTTAAAGACTAAGTTCACCGATATAGCTCACGGATTTATCAGGACTCCGAGTAACAGCTGGTCTGCAATCAGGAAGCAACACCTGCAATCGTTAAGAGAGCTTAAATCAAAAAATGTAGTTATACTTAAGCCGGACAAGGGCTCTGAGGCTGTCGTTCTAGACAGGGATGCATGTGTACAGAAGGTGTTGTCAATACTGGATGACAAAATGAAATTTCAGCGAATACAGAGAGTGGCAAATATTATCAAAATAGAGGACCGCATAGGACGACATCTTCAGTTGCTTTTACAGTTTAGGATTATTGATGAAGTAATGTACAAATCTCTTAAGTCATGTGGAGCGCCAATACATCAATTTTACCACCTACCGGAGACACGCAAGCCTGGGATGCAAATTAGACCAAATTTACCAATGATAATCTCCCCTTACCGTAAATTAGCACGTTGACTAGTCACTACTCTTGCTCAATTAGGACAAAAATTTAAGACACTCTATTAAGGATTCTTTTGAATTGGTCAGTGACTTGGACAAAATCAATCTTGCTAACGAACTGATGTGCCCTGTAGACGTTCAGTCACTGTTCACAAATGTTCCGTACACGAAACGACTGACTATATTTGTGAGCATGTTGAAATAAGTCACATTTTGTTGCTACTTCATACCGACATATTGAAGGAAACTTTGCTGCTCTGCACTAAGAATGTCAGTTTTCGTTTACTCGAGCAGTCCAACCGTCAGATAGACATAGTAGCCATGGTAAATCCACTAGGTTTCATCTGAGCACCATCGTAGCAGACTTCTTCATGAGAAAAGAAGAGCAACAGCTAGCTATGGAGAAGGAAAATTTATCATATTGCAAGCGTAACGTCGACGATATCAGTCAACTCACACAAGTGACATATAGCTTGGTGCAACGTTTAAATAGTTGCCACCCTAACTTGAAGATTGCCTGTGAATTTAAAGTGGGCAGCTGTCTGCCATTCCTAGATATACTTATAAATCATCGAGAAGATGACTCCTTTAAAAGAACTGTCTATAGGAAATTTACGTGGTCCGGTCAATCATTAAACTTCAGCAGCTTCACACCGATCCAGCACAAACGAACATTAGTGAATACTTTGTTCACACGGGTAAGGCGAATCTGTACGCACGACAGACTTACGGAACAACTAGACCTGATTACTTCTGTCCTTCAATCAAATGGTTACCCCCAGAAGGTTCATAGATGGGCAAAGTAGATAAAAATTACCATCCGCAGAGGTGGTCACTGTAGAGAAAAAGAAGGTTTACATGGAGTTGATTATTAAGGGTGATCATATCATGCATCAGACAACACAACGGTTGGGGAATTCAATTAAACAAATTGTCAGTGCAACCGAACTCTCTGTAATCGTTCGGAGTCAAAAGTTACCGGTGCATTCAGTCAAAGGAGATCAACGTATCGGTGTTACTTCCCATTGTATTTCCCAATTTGTACGTAACTGCGGAGAAAGTTACATAGACAGAACCGAGAGACGTTTGTGTTCCAGAATGAAGGAACATTTACCTAAATGGGTACAGAAATTCGTGTTACCAGAGAACGGCAATGTTGCTGATTCATGTAAACAGCCAGTTTCCGCAGTCGCTAGACAAGTCTTGACCACTGATCACGTTATCGATCCACCTTGTGCATTCAGAATCCTGTTATGCAATTTTATCAGTTTGCCGAAACAGTCGCAATCAATCGACCGAAGCCAGCTGTTTGTGTTCAGAAGCAAATATTCGTGACTTTGACCCTTCCCTGGACTTAATGACCTATCTTAACCCGCCTATTGATTATCAACCCCTTGAACTGTTTGCTGTAAAAAAAACGATCCATGTTATTGTAAATTTGGTACTGATGAGTCAATACGAAATGCTTGCATCTGCCAATTTTCATGTTTTAACTGATTTGTTCAAACCACTCAAGGGAACCAATTGTTTCAACAACAGAAATATTGCACTAGAACTAAACGCGAGTTTAGGAATTAGACACAATTCATAGTGCCCAAAATATTAAATCGAGCGATCAGCATCAGTGTGACTATAGAGGATAGTAATGGATAAACGTGATCCAGTTTTCCCGAACTTATGCCAAACAGTCAATTACGGTGTTTACGGCAGTAAACTCGCTTAGCCGCCGATTCCTTACTATTTCCAATGGGAGACTAAGAAATACACCAGGCCACCAGTTCGGGACAATAATATGATCAACAGTCTATAGCTTACAACTGAGCACTTCTAGTTTTTGCTGGCAAGTATGTTATGTCACTAAGCAGAGGCTTAACAAAACGTTTGCGACTTGTTAACTGTCTGAGGAGTTGGTATTCACGATGCTTGACATAAGCATATGGATGTATGTTTAAAGAACGCAACGACCGCCGTGTGAGATATATGTTTAAACATCGGTTCGTTCTCTCTTTTCAGTTACATACTCGAAATGAAGTACAAACATTCGGACGTGTAGGAGTCTACGGGCAAAATTTTTAAGGTGGTCAACTATCATTCCATCACGTAATTGAGACTAATATTGATAGTATATATGGATATAAGTGTTAGGTGATAAAAAGAATAAGAACAGAGAACTAAGAATAGGAAGAATAATTAATGAATGTAACATACTGTCAAGGTAACGATAGATTGAAAAACTTTTGTTTTTGAGCAGAATGATGGTTTCATACGATGTGTAGCAAGTGTTTCAGAAAAAGACAAAGTATAGTTGTTCATTGTCTGACCAATAGTGCAGGGTCTATTCAATGACCAGGCTGCTGTAACTGCTTTGTAATGACACTGTTTGCAGTTCCACTTTTGGCAATCAGTATTCTTGCACACAGATGCTGCCAGATCCGAATGTGAATTGCCGTCATTGTGTGGCCGACTTACTGCAAAATGCGATCACATGTAAATTCATAAGTAATGTTGGATTTAGCGAGTGTGGGCACTGAATGTTTTTTCGGAATTGATGGGATGCTAGTTGTTCGATGTTGTGCAATGGGCTTGGTTGACATGTAGGTGAAATTTTGGTGCTGCTTTCATGAAGAGTGCTACATCGTCCTCTTTGTAAGGTGGGGGATAGGAACACAGGTTTCCACGGCATTTTTGTGAGTGTTGGTCGGTAGTCGAGCGATTTAGAATGTTTGTAGATAATGACATGTCTAACAAGTGGTTAAAGACGTTGACAAAGACGGTGAATATCGCCAGTGTTTGTTTGGAGCCAGGCAACACAGTTCCAAAAATGACTACTTTGCGAGTGCAGACATATTTCTGCTTGAAACTTGGAAGCTTGTGGGCAATACGAAGGTGCGTTACTACTGACTTTTGTGTTCAATCATGAAAATTATGATTGCAATCTTGTTTCACAGTACCAACCTATCTGCAAACTACAATGTTCTCTGAGCCAAACACTGGTGAATTGTTGAGCTGACAGTTGTTAAAACGGCTTTTTAAGGGTGATTCAAGTGGATGACAAGAATTCCGATAGACCTGCAAATGAAGTACAATTCGCGGTTTCGTAATACCTGCCCACCTTATGTAGACATCTTGGTTTCAAATTTCATGAACGGTTGACCGAACATAAACATCAGATGCCAGAATACTGATTCCGTTCACAGTAACTTCATCCACGGAGAACGGGAGCAGACCGATTTCAGCAAGGCCACTGTCTTGGTGTGAAGCATACTGTACGTCTGCTGAAGATTTCAAGGTGAAACGAATCTCTGACATGTCGAACGATGCACGCGGTATAAAGGTATCAGCATTGAATGTTCTATAAATTGTCACTGCGAATAATAATATGACGAACATTTGTTTCTGTTCGTTTTCACTCCAGCTTACAAGATAGTAAGTTTCCTTAGCTGTTACGATTTCTTTTGCTCATAGAGTGAAATCGATCAACTGCTTTTGTGATTAACCTTCAAACAAGCAAGCATGCACCAGGACCACAGAAGGGGTTGTGTGAGGTTTTTAAGAACAGTTGGACCCAGTGACCACCAGCAGAAAGGTAGACAGCTGTTTCGACTTTTTGGGTCTCATCTACTCCACGCACGCCGCGAATTGGTTGTTAAACTAGCTTAGAATTGGGGGACATGTTAATCTACATCTCTAGTTAGGAATGAACAGAAGGCCGACAACATTAGTCACACAGTTTCGGTTGGGTTAGAGCAGTTGATTATATCCGCTTAAATTGTGCACAATGGACGAGGATATTGTGGAAGCATATTTTAAGGTTTCGCTAATCTTGGACACGTTTCTAACCTTGTTTTAATGGGACCATTTTAGCAAACACCTGAGGTGAATCCTAAGTGATGACAATTAAACTGCTAACCCTACCTGGGTGTGTAAGGTCATATACTGTATCATTAGGTTGGCTATCCAATAAATTAACTTATCAATAACTTTAGTGATGATAGCACTATGTGTAAATCTGTTTTACGTTACAAAAAACTACAGCTTAGACAGGCAAGTTGAAGGAGGGATACGTGATTTGTATACCACTCACTGTCGATACAACAGACGACGGAGCTTAGGAATGCTGCCCGTTGGCCAAAACAAACGGCGTCCACAAAGTCCCACAGAAGAAGACATATCAGCATCAATTAACCAGCGACATTAGGAGGAAATTCAATACTTATCATACATACTAACGCTCCGTTTATGTAGCGTACTATTTATAAAGTTGATCTGTTCGTTTGTTAACATGTCAGTAAGTTAACTGTTGTTATTCCTTGCCTGGAGTATTTTTATATTGAAGTTTTCTGTCACAGTTTTGCATTCTTCTTATCAGGAGTTATTCTGTCGTATATTTCTTTGCAGACTACCGGGCCGAAACAACCACTACCGTTAGTGGCCTAGGTGGCTCACCTGCCTATCGAGAAACAACCACAACAACATCCAGACCCCTTCCGGTTATGCCAGGCAACCGACTACCACCTCACGTCCGTATACCCGAAGCTGAAACCTTTATGGTGTCGCCGAATCACCCGCCTTTGATTCATGAATCGGTTGTGTATCCAGTATATCCACAACAATATCGTATACCACAGCCGGCATTAGCATTCCAACAACCCCAACCGATAATCGTTAATGTACCCCAAACTCAACCTATGAGACAATATCGCACAATTGGGACTTCTGGTGTAGGAGGTTCTGGCCTAAGTACCGCCGCTCTAGGTGAGATATTGTGGGTTTTAAGTAGCCGAATGATCAATCGTTTATTTCTGCGATTTGTTCTAGGATGAACAGACCATTCAGGTTGAGTACATGCGACTGTCCGTTTCATTGTGAAGTGCATGATGCGTGTATGTGTACAACCGTCATTTGGGCGTAATTCTCAACATCATGATAGTCAGCAATACATCCGTGGTTCACACTGATGCTTAACTGCCTTATGTGGCTGATGTGGAATATGAAAAAAAAGCAATTTTGATGTTGTTTTCTGTAGAATTTTACAACAACGTGAGCATATTTGCTGATTCGTAATTGTATCTAGCTCGAATGGATAGTCAGTGAGTGGCCAAATTTATAGTTTAATTCAAGTGGCTTTACATTCACCACTTTCGATTCTACTCAAAAACCCTCGTATCAAATTTACATCGGAAAGAATAAGATCAAAAAGTGTATGAATAAACAACACACCTCATGCAAACTAAGTGATACTCACTGTTCCTAAACTTCACTGAAGCGGTCGCGATAAACCTGTTCAAACCTGTTGTGTGTACAGAAACAATTATTTGTGAACCTGAGGTTGCCGTGGTCTCAGCGAGTGTCCCTCAGATCATACGACTGGACGTTTTTGTTATTGTTAGTTTCTTTGTTTCTAACCTAGGTACTGTAAACGTTAAATTGGAAGTTTCGCATGTTATTAGTTATTTGGTACTGACCAGCCAATAAGAAATGCTACTATCAACCAGCTTTCGTACTATAACTGTTGTGTTGAAATTACTGAAGGGATGAAATTATTTTAAGTGAAACATGGTAAAATTGAAATATCCTCCTTTATTTTTTTCAAATTAAGATGTATAAGATTTATAAGATGATTAAAAAAAATCCCAACTATATGAGAAATCAACATTCAAGTATTAGTTAGATCACATTACTTACTGCACAAAAATAACGATGCGGGAAACATAGTAAAAAAGGATAACACGAAATAAGGGTAGTAAGCAAAAGGATTTTTGTTACAATGTAGTGACACAGAGCAAGGAAATAAAGCAGTTAGTCAGTCTGCTGATATACACATACACTCATGTATACAGCTTCAGAGTGTAGTGATAAAGCGTGCTCTGGAATCTTGTCTAACTGGGTTGCAACTCTGATCACATTGAGCAGAGGTTATGTTGTTGAAATTCTCTCAGTCTTTCTACTTGGTTATTAACCAGTTCAGTTGAGGTAATCTTTTCCATAAACAGTGGAAGTTTTGCAACCTTTTTTCGAACCAGGATGCCGCGGACAAATAGCACAGCATGATTTTTATGTCGAAAAAACCGTATTTTTTCTCTCAGTCCGATTGAAGTGACAGTTAGAAGTATGTAGATTTCTTTCTGTACAGTTTCCGGTACGAGTGTACTCAAATTTCCCTAGTTATATTCAACACGAAGTCTTTGGTTGGAGTCTTCCTCTGATCCACAATAACAGACGACACAAAAAATTATTTCCAAGATGATGTTAAATTGTCTTTATTTAAGAGACGAAGTAATCACATACTACCGCCCTGCACAGTCTGTGCAGTTGTTGCTACCTCCACTTGACCGACCGAAAAAGTTGGTTCTGAGCGGATCATGCTCGCAACTGATAATCACGTGTCCACCAACTTTTGCCAGTGCAACATGTGACCTGTGTGACCAATTTTAGGACTCAGACATCCGTCATACTCTGTCCCGTTATCACCAGTGTTATTTCGCTACTAGATTAACATTGTAATAAGGGACTTATGACCACAATGTTGCATTACATAGACAAACACACTTTAAAAGAGACCTAATAATCCAACCAGTCGGCCGCCAAGCAAGATTTCTCAATCAGCTCACACTGGAAACATCCGTGGCGTTGATGGATTCCAACGTGAACTGATTGAGAAATCTTGCTTTGGCAGCCGATCGGCTGGATTATTTGATGGATTTCACATTACACGGTCGGTTGGGTGGGTAATTATATCTAAATGTGAAATTTTTGAGCTCCCGGTGTGGCTTTGTAGCTCAGCTGGTAGGGAATTTGCAACGTTCCGTCATGTTATTTTTGTCGCTGATTCGAATCCAGCCGAAGTCCAGATTTTTCATAATTGGGTCTTTTCTGAATGATCAGATCTGTCAAAATACTTATAACCAAGCACATTTTAAA
Source organism: Paragonimus heterotremus (assembly GCA_013368495.1). Lineage (NCBI taxonomy): Eukaryota > Metazoa > Platyhelminthes > Trematoda > Plagiorchiida > Troglotrematidae > Paragonimus > Paragonimus heterotremus. Next base: position 12,526 of record LUCH01003243.1, on the reverse strand, counting down.
CTAATCCCAGTTAGTGCAGTTGGTCAATCTTCTTTTCTCAAATGTTAGGTTTTGTCTCGGGTATGGCGGGCAGCTATCTGGGCAATCGACTCTTTGGTGGACATGGTTGGGGCCCTGGTTTGGGATCTGGATGGTTTCCTGGATGGGGAAGCGGGCCTCCCGCACAAATTGTTAACCAGACAAACATCTATGATAATGACACGTACAATATCGACTATAACGGTGTGGATAGCTATGTCGACGATGGTGGAGCTTTCACGGACTATGTCGATGACAGTGGTTTCGAAGATCTTTTCTAAATGTGTTGTTTTATATCAGTACATTTATTATGTGACTTTTATTTGAAACATCCGTGTTCTGAAAAACACTTTTAAAAGTTTCTCTTCTATCAACTTTTGCTTATAGAATACTTTCCTTTGTCCCTTCTTATGTTCTAATCTTTTTCGTCGCATAATAAAAGTTTATTTCGAGCTCTTAGCTCTTAGCAAATATTTGTCGTGCACCAGAATTGTCTTTCTAAGAAGCGTATACTTATCCCCAGGGTTCAACGTGTAGAATCCCTGACTAGAATGGTCTAGGATTTGAACGGAGACTCCCTATAACAAGCTGACTAGTTTGGTTACTACGGCTCGCAAGAGGAGGAATGCTTATCATATAAATCGTTGCAAAAGTTGTATCTTGGAGAGTAACTATGTCTAGGAATGTAATAAGACGCGTCGTCGTATAATACATACTCGACAACTTTTTCAGCAGAGTTACTAGATCACCTCTCGTGATGAAGGACTACTTTGATTGATGACACTATAACAACGCACCAATGTGTATACACCTTATCTACCAAATGATCTAAGCATAATTATTGCCTAGGGATTATTGGATATGAAATCACCCTAGTTGTTTGTGAATCAAAACAGCAAATTAATGAATCTCAATTTCAGTTCTGCACCTAACAACATATTGTTTATTCGGAGAAAGATATATCAAAGAGTGAAAACACCAACAGTGTATCCACTAGCAGTTTTCCCGTTGCAGATATCTCACGCTCATTCCAGTCAGTACACGAATCCCAATGCGAACCCAAGGCCTGGAACACGATTTATATAGTTCGTTGCAAACAACGGTTGTTTGACGTTTGCAAACAATATCATCTGTATTTTCCCGGCCGTTACGATCTCACCTACAGGCTTGGTGTTTAATGTACGCGATAATTTGCTCACTTCCAAAATGGTTTGAAAATTTGCCTTGAGCATTCATTTGACTTTTTGATCAATAATGTTGTTCCTAAATCAAATAGGGCTTCAAGTTTTATGTCAAGGCCGCCTCAAATCCTTCCCAACCGGGACAGTAAAAGTCATGACTGGGTGGCGAATTTCTTGTTTTAATCCAAACTATTGAGAAGTCGGTTGAAGCCACTGTCTGATTTACAGGCCAGTGAACACAAAAGCGACAAGTACCAATTCAAAGGGGCATGGGTAGTTAGAACCAGATGTTCGTTTCGAATAGTTAGTGATGAGTTGTATAACAAAGAAATAATCACAATGTGTGAGAATGAGAGACATCAATCTCGGTCGATTGGAGGTGTTTAGTTAACTAACTGTGGGAAAGATCGGGGTTATCACAACGCGAAGGAGGATATCATGTACGAACAAGACTGTATTCTAAATTGTTGCCAGTTCCGGCACCTCCTCTTTATTTTGAGGACGACGTCAGTGAGGTAATTAAAATCACAAGTTTTTCAGTATTGGCTTGTTTTGAATCTTCGGACTCGTCTGTCTACACTACGACAGAGTCGTGGGCGTCTCAATCAGTGCAGCAGTTACGTATCACCGGTTGGCGACCAGATGAACCTCAAATGTATTGGAAAGTGCATTGAACTTTTACATTGTTCCTTGAACCACAGGATCTCCTTCGCCTGACCTCAGAAGGAGTTGACTGGTGTGACGTCTGTAGATCGATGAGCCAACGTGTATTCGGTAGAGCACGTGGCTGCATGACCTCTAGGTAATTCTTGGAATCCAGGCTGACTTGTTCTGGTTCTAGTCGCAAACGTGAACCAGTGGCATCGTTTTGGGCATTATGGGTTGTGCTGCTCGTTTGCGAGTGTACTTCCGTTCCAGTGTTGTGTTCCTAAATCATTCCACTGTTTCCTTCGATCGTATGAGATCCGACCGTGTTTTCAGCCCTCGATCAAGCATTTCGCCGCACCTCTACTCGGAAATGTAGAGTTCGTCAGTTTAGTAAGTTGGCAGCTACCTCACATCCACAATAAGTTTGGCAGCATTACTCCAATACGATAACCAACTAGACAGAATGCATGTTGCCTTATGGTAAAACCTTCGTCCAGTCAACTCCCAGGTGCTCTGAACGGGATCGTTTGGCTTGACGCGTACGACGTCCCTGCAAGATTGATACTCCCAGAGTTTGTGACTGAAAACGATCCTGGGCGTGGTTTCCTATCCAGATTATTGTGCATCCATATCATACTTAGAACAGTCATCACATGTGAGGCGTTCTTTTGTTTCTTATACCAATCGGTTGTCACTAGTAATGTGAGCATGGCATCTGAAGACATACCATTGATTTCCGGTCCGACAAATACATTGACGATGGATGATTATTCCGACAACGAGGCTTGAGGGCCCATTCAGTGTAATAGAACGTCTGTTTAACCGAAGTTAACATCTAAACTGTACTGACGCTTGAGGTCGCACACCAGGAGCCGTGTCACCTGCTTTTGTAGACAGTTGGCCTGAAATATTTATTTGGGCATGTGATAGGTCAACAGTATGATGTCACCCTTAGAACATCTTGTAAAATACCTGCGTTAGAAAGAGAAATTACAGCGCTTTTCCTCAATCTCAATGTAGTTCTCTGCCTGTGATAAGGACTCAGCGTACGCAGTGGTCTTCCCAGTGCAATCCCGTAATAAGTGCAGAGTACGAAAACATCGGATGCGATCGCTAACACCCCATAGTAATTCAGCAACAGATCTGAGGTGAACAGTGTTTTAAACCGACTAAAGGAATGTTTGATATCAGGCTGATCTCTTCCTGTTAGCATCTCTTGTAAGCAGGAAACCTGACTGAGGCTTATATCAGTGTTGTTCAGCTGTGTATACAGCTATATCTTTATTAGTTTTGAGTTCATTACAGCTTCGTTAGTCCGCTCGTTTTGCTACTGCCACTTAGCAGATACTAGCTTTGGGTTTGACTTAAATAGATCTGTAAGTACAATTGCGTATATCAGACTGCTGCATCTGGCGTCAGCTTCAATAAATTTCACAGTGGTTTCTTCACTGTAGAGCTTCTGATTACTCGTTCAAGTGAACGCAATATAGGCGACTATTTGGAATGTTTCGAAATTTGGCATTCTGCACGTGAAAAGCATTTTCTCGTAGTTGTTGGCATGGGTGATTGTGTCTTGACTAAACGTTCAACGTTTTCTGATTTATGAGAAACCTATTTTTGGAAAATCTGGGCTTCAGTTGAATTCGTACAAGTGACAGAAACGGCGTGTACAAACATCGTGTGCGCTCCGCCAGCCGGATTACATAGCCAAGTAATAAGCTCAGAAGTTTCATATTTGGGTTCTGCAAATTTCTGTGATCATCAGTGCAGTTGTTCGTTTCCATCTTGAATTGTTTGAGAAATCTTGCCCCGGCAGCCAATCCTCCAGATCATTTGTCGGATTCCATATAAGACAATGGGACGGATGGGTGACTAGTCTGCAGAACTACTCATTATTTTCCTTATTTCTGGTTTGGAGTCCATTACCTTTTGCACTCGTGTTACAAATTATTCTTCATGCTTGTTACGTTCATTGTACGTATAAGTGTAGTGAGATCACCTTCGACGTCCCCAAAATCCTAAACTCCCTGTGACGTGAGAGTTGCCTTGCCAGTACCACCGCGTCAGGTCACATTACCTCGTGAATGTGAAGTTGCTACAAACCACTAACATCAAGGTTAGTGTGTTGGCGCAAGTATCGCAGTTTTGCTGATAGCTGTATGAAGAATCTGCGTCATCTACACCATTGTAGACTGCATTCACTTGGGTAACAGTGTTTTAGGTACTACCGTTGGGAACGCCTCCCAACTAAGCTGACACTTGTCTGAATCCTGAAGGTCAACCGGAATTTCCGTTG
>LUCH01003242.1:65129-75835 GCA_013368495.1 Paragonimus heterotremus | reverse complement strand
TTCAAGAAATATTTAAAAATCGAGGATTCGCGCCAAAAGGACCGTTTTGCCTTTTGAACGACCATCAAGGCGAATCCCGTTAAACGGATAATTGCCAAATATTCCTAACAATATATTAATCGACGAATCAAAAATGACGGCTACCGCGTTCCCCAGCCTCTCAAATACTGATTTTTCATCATTTGCTGCATGTGTTTGCTTTTCAAATTTTTCATGGTAAAAATCATTCTAAAGTAGCGTCTACTAGTGTGATTGCATGATGCATTCTGGAACGTTCATAGCAGTTGCCAGTCGTGTTGAAATAGCTATTAATGTGAATGCGTACTGCATTCTGAGACGTTAGAAGAGAATATTCGAATAGGAAATCGCTAGGACCTGTTGGTCTTAATATTTCTCCAACTGCGGCGTCTGGGAAGTGCAGCGCCAACCGCCGGCTGAAGCAGCACGAGAAATACCAAACGAATAGTGACCGACGGCGGTTTTGTACACACACCTCGGAGGGTTGCGTTAACAGTACTCTACTGGAAGGGTACAGTGTAGTTACCCAGACATAACCCCTGTCTACCTGCCTTACGGTGTGTGAAATTCTTGCAAAACCCAGGGTACATAATGTGCACAGGTTCGTAAACATACTTGTCTGCCGTATGTTTGATGCATGCCATCCCGTTTGTTTTTTTTGCGCGCTTGTCGATCTATGCGTGCCAGTAGGGCCGCACAGCAATTCCGATTCGCTTGCGCGCTCGATGGCTGGATTCTTACATCTATAGGCGCTTTCCCGCACGGTGTCGTTTAGCGCTGGTTGAGACCGAACTTAACCGTCGCACTTAGCTGCAGCCTAACCCGGGGTTAACCGCACCATCCAAGAGGAAAAAAAGGAAACGTGAGATGGGCTGCACCCCACTCGGCACCACTCAAAAGCGCACCAAGCGAAATGTGCATGGAACCTTCGAGTGCGTTAAACGGCGCTGGAATAGGTCCGGGTTAAACGACCTCGATGAGTGAAATAGTGAATGAGTAGTTACTAAAAAGACGAGCATTTGTTGCGTGCAATTAATTGCACGACTGCGTTCGTATCAGGCATCCTACTGCAGGCGTCCACAGAATCATGTACTCAGAACAGACAGGCGGGAAAACACGGTCACAGCCGGGAACCTTAGAGAAGCTTCACCATCGTTGGTCAGTACAAAACTATAAGGTAAACTCCGGCAAGCTGTTACTGTCGAACTGTGTTTCAGCGACGCGCGTACAATCAGTGAATGTAAAGCAATATTCGTTCAGTGAGGTATAGGCAAAAGGTTCAGTACAGACAACCATGCAACTCAATTTTTGTAATCAATGTCAACAAAAGTTATGCTGTAGGCAGGTAACTTCAGTTGAGTCAGAGGGAATATTTTAAGTGGACTTCACGAATTAACTGATCAACTTCTCTTGAAATTCCGTTTTTAGTTGTGTGCATTTTTGCTGTTTATTAGACCTTTGGTTTGTTTAAACCAGTGACAGGGTTTTAGTCGGCGCGTTTCGGAGCATGTCGGAGCCAGATACCGTTGGGGTTGCACGTGTTAAGTGTGCCTTGAAACGCAAGGTGGTATCGGGCAAGCGTTACCTCAGCCACAAGACGTTTTTACAACGACTGAATAGAAAGTTAAAAGCGAAGAATGAACCACGGGCTAAAGGGCGTTATCCGGTCGGGAAAAGTAAAAAGGAGGTCGTCAAAACGAAAACACGGTTTGTAGGTTATTGAACCATAATTCTTGATTCTCGCAGCCCCGAAGTTTCGTTGCTCAGCAGGGAAAAACGAAATTGCGTCTGCGCAAAACGAAGTGCTTCTCTACTCACGTCAGGCGGTTACGTTCCAACATCACTCCTGGAACCATCCTGATTCTGCTCGCAGGTCCGCATAAGGGTAAACGGGTAGTGTTTCTAAAAAGTCTGAGAAGTGGTCTGCTGTTGGTTACAGGTAGAGCGCACCTTGATTGTAATCTTTCCCTTAGGTCCCTTCAAGTACAACGGAGTTCCACTGAGGCGTGTCAATCAGCGCTATGTCATATCTACGCAAACTCGAGTAGACTTGTCTGGTGTTGAGATTCCGAAAAAAATCAACGATGAATACTTCAAGCGGGTTGATCTGAAGGAAAACAAAGAAAGCACCGACAAATTTTTGGTCGAGGAGGTCAAGGTAAGCGTTGGTCAAAACCTCATGATGTCTATTTGCTACTGCTGACCATACGTGACGCAAGCTTCCTCTGATCTCGCCGATGTTTTCTGTTTATTCTAACACTTACTTCCCTTCCTTTCCAGAAATATTCGGTGAGCGACGAGCGCAAGGCTGATCAAAAACTTATTGACGAACAAGTGTCAGCAGCCCTTAAGAAACACCCAGATTCTAGGCTTCTGCTTGCCTATCTACGTTCTTTGTTCTCACTTGGAAAGCGCGACTATCCGCATCGTATGATTTTCTAACTTCCTGGTTTAATATATGGTTTGCAAAAGATTTTCTGGCTGTGGAATTTTTCATGCGGTTGTCGACCAACACAGAACACTTCGGCAGGGCTCGTGCTTCAAATTACTTGATCACGGTGTGTACGGTATAATTTACTAGTTGTTGATTAACGCTGGCTATTTATCTGCTACTTGTGTTGCGTTCTGGTGGTCTTCCTCCGGTTGGTCCAGCAGACATCTTGGATTTCCGATCGAAGTTCGACAGTTATGTTTTTCTGACTTGAGCATAGTGTTTTTAGTGGCCCTGCGAACCACAGGTTTTGTTTATTACTTGATTAAGTTTCGTTACCAGTGTTGCAAATTATACGCAGTTGGATGTCCGTACGTCATCGGAGTTATGTCATCCTCCTTTACAACGGCTAAGATGCATGTTCCACTTTACCGAAACGCAATACTACGAAGGCGATACTTCCCCGATCGGCCGGTTTTCTGTCCGTGATTGTGCTGACCACTGGCAGTTTTCACCGTTCCGCTGTATCCAGTTTCGTTGGCGTTTAGTGGCAACGATAGTTACTGCTCCCAGAATTTAGTCGTATTCAGTTTCGTCCGCAAATAGTAGTAATGGAGACCTTTTTACATTCACCAGCTCCCTTATGCACATGTTAAAAACCCCTGACGACGGTCTCAGTGCACGCGTTTAACTTGTTATGAATGAGTGGCTGGCTCACTCCAAAGTACCTGGTTTTAGGATAGTGTTGTTTACAGTATTTGGAGGTGTCTTAGTAGACTGGCGTTTTTACCAACTTGCTCCTCCTGTGAATGTCTAGTTTGTTTATGGTACGATTGCATACCTCATGTCCCTCGTCCGCATCTGATTCATTTTCAAGAAGGTCTAGCGTTGTCGCTGGCCAACTGCTTGGGCCTCTTGAGGACTGGATTGCACGATGTACTGGTCGCACTGTCAGTCACTTATGGCCAGCAAGCCGGTATGAAGGATTTTTACTGTCTGATAGTAATATGATATCTCGCTTAATGTAGCTACCCAGCAGTGTCATATACCCATGGTCAACTGTTGTGATTCCACCGTATCTCCATCTGTTGGTTGCTTGGATCGCAGTGTTTCCAATTAAACACTTGTATAGAATCGCCTTCCTAACCTAGACGCATGCACTCGAGCCAACCAGTGAGCTTCAGCCGTGAGCAGCTTGCTCCTGATGGTAGTGTTGTGGGTTCAATAGTCCAAATTAACGAAGTGTCTTGGCTGAATCCTGTTTCACAATGAGACGTACCAAAATAGGATGTTAGTGAACAAATACTAGTGTTAGGATGTATATAACGGGCAGTGCATAAGTGATACACGAATTTCCTTAGCTACAAGCCTCTATGTCAAGAGACTTGTGAACAGCGTACAGAAATTCGCAGTGTGTTAAACGAAGCGACGTACTGCCAGGTGTGTAGTCCAGATTGAAGGTACGGTTAAGAACTGCGCTCCACGACCCCTTACATCCCATGGTCTTGTGCGGTGTGTTAGTGGTTCGTTCTGCAGGTTAAGGTTACTTTTGTCTGGTTTTCCCTCTCTGTACAATGCAGTAGTCGGAATTTATTACTAGGTTTGTTCTGGTGCACTCGGGATGTTTTCCGGTATACGATTCAGACTGGACAGCAATGGTTCCAGGCTGTGCTTCATCATGGTGGTCCTTGCCTACAGTGAAACAGGGAGACCGTTTTCTTGCGCTTATAAAGAGTTTTACAAGGATTACACTCTAGCGGATACACTTCTTCCATTAAAAATCTAATGAATTTGGTTTTACCGGTGGGTGTCAGAGAGTTGAGACTTGACAGACCTGAAGCCAATTCTACAGGATGCATATCCTTCACGAGTCCCGCCTTTGTATACGGCTCTTGTGAGTTGGTCGATTTAAAGCCCTGCCATGTGGGTGCCAGCAAACGACCATAACGGGGAAGTAATGCAGAATCTTCCGCAATCTGCTCAACCGGCAGTGCCGTTAGAGAATGTTTACAGGATACGCTTTCCCACCAATCTTCCCTGTGCACGTTATTCGCGAAGTGGCTACCCAAATGGACGCGCTAATCCACCTGATATCTGGATCGTCTTCAGCCTGCCCCTGCATAACGTAACGTTTGTAATGGAAGCTGAGCCCAACATTCCGCTAGCTTTCCTAGACGTGTTCGTTAGACGCGTTCCGATGAATCCGTCCAACGTGAGAACTGTGGGAAATGAACATGAAGTGGCCAACATATTCATTGCAGATGCTTTGCCAACTGACGCGAAGGGAATTCACGAACTGTTTCTTCTTTAAACGAGCGATACAATTTTCAAGCAATCATTTTTCGTAAGTGAACTATTGTAAACCGGCTATCCAGAAGGGCTGGTAAAGTGGGCTACGAAGGGTCATGCGAATCCGTCATTTTTAGCATTGCCCTGTACCCGTGGCCGCAATGGCCGCTGGTACTAACAGTGGTCTTCGAGGTTGCAAAGTAGTAATCACAGATATATAGCTGAAAAAGAGGAGATAAAAACAGGCGGTAAACGCAGTTGGGTTTCGCGAAAAGAGAGAGTCAGCAAGTTTATGGATGCAGGCTAGCCAGTGGCCACGGCACATTGCCATGTCAGGGAGTTGTTCCAACCAACCTGGCCATCTTACTGTTTGTTCCAACCGTCACCAGCCGTACTGATCAATGAGCGGTACGGCAGATGCCCCATCAGCATATGGAATACTTGGCTCAATCAGCGAAGGGCATTTTCACTCAGTCATCGGTCGCGAATTTGCATATTTTCTAAACTCGTTGCTCACAAAGTTAGCTGATTTGGTACAGGCTAACTGGCGGAGACAGCGGTAATCGAATGCTGAGAGTCCTCCACTTGAATATGCCAGGTATCTGATTTATAGAGCACACGGACTTCTTTGTGACGCCATAAGTGACGGGGATTGGTGAATGTACCGTGTGCTGTCACTGTCTTCGTGAACACCTCATCAACAGTGCTATGTACTGGTTAGATGACACTGCTCAAGTAGGTGTAACGATCGATTGTCGGAGACGGCCTACTTGTAATAACGATGATCGGGTCAGTGCAACTCAGTCTTATAACAGCACATCACACTGAATGTGTGAAATACATACCATGTAGACCAGCCGTGCTTATTAATCGATTGGGCTTGGTCTGTATGTTCCCTGCAGTAGGACTAAGGAAAGCAATGTCGTTTGTATGTTATATATCAGTCAGCTTACTACCTGGTGGAGGCTCCACCCCGACCTCTTCGGAAGTTCTGAGTGCCCCTTCCTGGGTATCGTCCACCACAAAGTTGGAAAGGAGGAGATTTTTGTGCGTACGTCACTATAGGGAGTAATACATCAGTAATTCACACTGATGTTTAACTGCCGAACAACTACGAAGAGGAAAAAAAAACCATATTGGAAAGTAGAAGAAAAAAAGAAAAGGAGGGGAAGAGGACCTAACTACTAAAATTAGCTGTCTGTTTCCAAACACACCAAAATGCCTATACCTTGCAAACAAACAACCGAGCTGTAAGCGAAAGTAAAGCATCATCAGCAAGACAACTTCCTTAAGGCTTTCACTGCCCCGCGTCACTAGATGCGCTCACTTCACAGAGTACTCGGACAAAGACCGACAACATTCACACCACTGAGCACGATTAGCCGACATCTCATTTGACGTCTCCAGCCACCGACTGTGTGAGTGCGCGTGTCCCAGCCCGAGAGACGAACCCGATCTACAACGACTAACCCTTTCGTGAACGACTTCATCTCCCTACGCCAGGTCATCATCTATCCACATTGCACCTTGCGCTAGTCGGCCGCAGCATTGACAGAGTGCTTGGTATAGCAGACAACTAGCCGTTATCCACAGCACATGACTCAATCATCTAAGTCTGTGCTAATGTAAGAACTGAATGAAAGAACTCGTTTGATAGTCAGTGCCAAATACCCACTTCCTAACCTCTTCGTTCTTGACCTACACTTCTTCCAGGACAAAGTGGATGAGCTTACATGATGTTTTCATCTGGCGGGTTATGCTGACCAGGACTCCGGTCCTTCCAGGTGCAACCTTGTCAGACAGGTTTAAGGGGAACAGCCAAACGAAAAGCAGTAACACTCAGGATTGTATGTCGCACTACTGATTGTGTAAGAGTGCTTAAGTAGCGGGGCACGAGCCTATGGACATACAACAGAACTATTTTTATAGCTGTGGCACTGCTGTCTTCCGTATCAGGAAGAAGGGGGTTAGAAAAGATACCCCCAAACAAAGAGCACTCCGATCACCCAACGGTTGACCGTGATCGCCGGCGTATCATCCAATACGGTCGAGAAATATCTGATATTCAAAAGCCCGATTTTGTTTCGAGTACATTCACCGCGTGTAGCAGTGCTCAGAATCAGGTGTCAATGTCTTATTCACTGCGCCCTCGGGTAAGGTAAGCCCCTCACTGCCACTTGGGTCAGATTTTTGAGTCACTGGCTCCAGGTAGGGTTCCCCACGTAAACCCAGTATCCTGTTTTTTCACAGGTCAGACTCGTAGTGGGGTCCCTCAAGTCAACCTCCTTCCGCGGCATAAACGACCTGGGAAGTATCAGAAGTTATCGTTCTCCCGGAAGTGACATTATTCAGGGGACAAAGTAGTTCGACAGACAGTTGCGTCGTGTATTCATTATATTCGCGTACGCTCCAACAGACAGCTCTTCAGGTGTTACCGAGGATGCGTTCTATGACGCCCTCGTTGACCTTCTGAAACAAACTAAACACTCAGGCATCATACTAACAGGCGGTTTGATTGCTCGGTTTGGTCGTTTTTCTTCAGTGGAAAAATGGCTGGGAGGTAAGTTTGGTGTTCCGGCACGACGTACTGACAATGGTGAAATACTGCTGCAACTGTGCGCATCTCGCGGTCTGTATGTTTCAAGCACCGAATTTCAACACAGGAAGTAGCATTGTGTTACATGAAGATCTTGTGCTTCTCAGCCGTGGACACAGTTGGATCACACAGCAGTCAGTTACAGGCGACGTCACTCTGTTAAGGACTGTCGTGCGTTTTGGAGCAACCACCTGGACTCGGACCATGCTGTTGTGCGTGCCCGTTTTGTTTCATCATTTGCACCGACGACGCGCTCGTAAATGCAGGGTACTTAACTGGTAGTCGAGCTATGAGGATGTAGAGAACGCTTACCAGGGGGCGTTGGTGAACAAGTTGCCCAGTTCGAGTCAGGTGAGTGACCCTAACGAACACTGGGAACAAATCGCCACAGCTATTAAAGCATGTTGTGAACAGGTATGTTCCGAAGGAGTTGTTCAGTTACGACAGAACTGGATTTCCATCATACGATAAACCTCGCGAGCAAGCGTCGATCGATACCACCGGATTCTGAATATAATGACGACCGTCAAGAACTTAAACGCAAGCTGACTAAAAGCTTGCACAAAGACCGTGAGCACTACTTGGTCGAACAATCGAAACAGGTGGAAAGAGCCTTTTGCTCTGGCGATAGCAGAAAGCTTTTTTCCCTCATCCGTGGCTTTACTGGTCATCGACTCAGGGTAAGTTGGAACATATCTGAAAAAGATGGTTCAGTTATCAACAGTCAATAGCACTGACTTGATAGGTGGGTTGAACATTTTGAAAAACGGTTCTGCTGACCACAACCAGATGATGTTGGCGATGGCACCCGAATGGTCAATTATTGCGTTCTAGACGGCCCTGCGTCGAAAGGAAAAGTGGCCATGGGGCTCATGTTATTGAAGCTTAATGAGGCTGTTGGTCCAGACCTCTTCTCTTTTCGAAGATTGATATCAGAACTGACGAAACAGTAATTCCCGTTTTCAAAAAGGGGACCCGAAGTCTACGTGACAACCACAGATGCATCAGTTTGGTGTCTCATTTTACGTCGGCTCACTAAGCCCAGAGAAAATCAGATTCGCGAAGAACGGGCAGGACTCCGTTCCGGTCGGGGGTGCATTGATCACATTTTTACCTTGCGATGGATTTTGGAACATCAGCACTCTTACAGACAGCCGACAGTCGTGGTGTTCTTGGACCTAAAGGTTGCTTTCGATTCAGTTGCTTGTAAAGTTATCTGCAATTGTCTTCTTCGCAAGGGAATACCAGGGAACTGTGTGAATCCGTTGAGATCAGTGTATGCTCACTCTGCAAGCAGGGTTAGGGTTCATGGACAACTGTCTCGGGTTTTCATCACTTCCAGTGGTGTTTGTCAAGAGTGTCCGATTTCCCCCTTCTTGCTCAATTTTGTCATCGACAAGATTCTGGAGGGTGCGATTGAGGAGTCCAGTGAACCTGATGTTGTGCTTCTTCCTGGCGCTTGGTTGATCGATTTGGAGTACGCGGACGACATTGTTTTACTTAGCCCCTCTGCCAAAGATATGCAGACCATGCTGCACAAGGTGAGTGATCGGGCTGGCTTGTATGGAATGCGCTTCGCACCTTCAAAATGCAGTGCTGCCTCAAGACTGGGGCATTTCCATTCCTACCTTCTTTATTGCAAGCAATCCGTTTGAGACTGTGGACAGTTTCACATACATGAGTAGTACTATGTTATCAGCTTGTAATATTGCTGATGAGGACAGCAGAGGCACAAGTTGCGTTTGCCAAGCCGCGTCATCTGTGACGTCGAAAGGACTTTCGGTTGTAGCTAAAAAGAAGAGTGTGCGTTCCACTTTGCTCTATGGTTCGAGGACGTGGTCTGTTCCCAAGGAAAATACCAGCCGACTTACTCTGTTTGACCATCGTTGTCTCCAACAATTAGGCCGCATTCAGTAGACTGATCGTGTGAACAATGTGGCTGTTCGCCAACGCGTATTCCGGAACGCTCGGGATGCGCGATCAATTGGTCAGCTAATCACGGTACACAACTTGCGATGGTTGGGTCACGTACTCCGTATGTCATCTGATCGTTTACCGTACCGGGCATTATACACTGAGACCACCAACAGTTGGGTAAAACCACATGGTGGTCAAGCAACAACGTTGACGCGAAATATGAAGACCCTGATTGCCCCACTGAGCAGAATGGGGTCCACTCAAGTGGCTTGTTAGAGACGCTATCCGAGATGGCGATGTGTCGCAGTCAATGGCGAACCTGTATCCACACCATTTCTAGTTCTTCCGCTTGGTCTTCTTTTGTTAATCTTCAAACTGCTTAGTATCGTTTTCCTATAGGATATTCCACGTCACTGTTAATGTGAGCGGCGGCCCGAGCCACATTGTCTTTTGGTCAGGCTCATGGCTACGAAGATGATGAACCTCTTCGTTGCTTACTCACTACTGCCGCCTGATATGAGCGATTGAACTCAGACATCGGTGGTCAGATACCTTAAGACGGTTCACGTCTTCTACTCTGAGAGACAAAGTTTCGCTGCGACAGAGTAACACAGCCCTCACTGTCTCTGTATATACGCAACCTTTAAGCATCGGAGAGGTGCTTATGTAGATTCACTAGATTAACGCTCCTCACGTGTTGTGCCACACACGAATTACGAATTTCTAATAGTCGAAGGAAACCGAACGTATATTTTACGATAATTACAATAGGTCTCAATCAGTGCTAAACGACACCTATACTCGAAAGCAGCCGGGTAGGTTGAGGATCGTAGTGACCGGCGATCGTGTGGCTTCTCTAAGGGTCCCGACTGCAACCATGTTTTCCAGCTTGTCTGTTGTGTACGCATGATTCTGCGTACGCCTGCAATAGGAGGCCTGATACGAAGTCAGTGCTACTTTCTTCAGTCATGCAATTAATTGCATACAGCGAATACCTGCTACTTTCCTAACGAATCATCTCTTATTTCATTCTTCAAAGTCGTTCAACTCGAACCTCTTCGAACTACTGCTACCTTGACAAGGTGGTCGGGCTTGTGTACTGTTTTGATCCGGCGGGCTATGCCGACTAGGACTCCGGTCCTTCCAGGTGCAACCTTGTCAGACAGGCCAAAGGGGAGCAGTCAGATGAAAAGCAGTTACACGCATAGGATTGCATGTCGCACTACTGACCGCATAGAGGTGCTTAGAGAGTGAGGCACAATCCTATGGGCATACAGCAGAACTACTTGTAAAGTAGCGCCACTGCTGTCTTCCGTGTCAGGAAGAATGGGGTTAGAAAAGGTACCTTCAAACAAAGAGCACTCCGATCGCCCAACGGTTGACCGTGGCCGTCGGCGTATTATCCAATACGGTCGAAAAGCATCTATTTTCTCCCAAAAGCCTGATGTAGCTTCG